>JARJDV010007598.1:0-20399 GCA_030264675.1 Anaulacaspis nigra | reverse complement strand
ATGGATATCCCACAATAACATTTTTTTGTCATTTACTTTTTACGACAAATAATGGCTATTTTCGAAGCGATTTTAACCAATTCATAAAACATTTATCGTTATCCAATTAAATACCTTCAACACATTGTTGATTTAACATAGATCTATATGGCCCTTTACTTATATATACAATTAATTTTGTAATATGCACCACTTTCTTTATTGTCTATTTTTCACAAAAAATTGATCTTGCCTACCACGAGCGGTCATTCGAGTGTTTAGCAAATTTGATATTATTTATTAATTTTTATTTAAGAAATTGAATTAAATTATACTTCTTTTATGAGTTCTCAATGTAATTGCGGATCTCGAGTGCATAAAACCACGGATGTGTAACAAACGCACATTTGTGCAAGGCTGTTTTTGCATTTGTGTCTCGGGCGATAAGATCAAAATTTTACGTGCAGTAATTTACTGCTTCTGCAAAGATTTTTCAGATTTATATTTGCAAAAATGTCAAGAGATTCTAGGAAGATTAATTTATTATTGTATGTCAATAATATTGACTAGGATTTGGTCGCTAGATGACCAAGAAGTTTCCCATATTCTTGGCTTTCAGAATGATAGACATCTAAGTAGGAAATCTTAAAAAAGATGATAGACATAGATGTTGGTTCTTCTATAAGTAAATCTTGCCGAATCAGACATTGTAAAGTCAATAAGACTGAATAAAAATAATAAAGTAGTCAATAATTTGATACTCCAAACTGCGTGAAAAATGTGAAAAATACGTATGTCAAAAATTTATAATAGAAAATGATATAATTTATAAAAAAAATTGAGACTCCAATAATGTGAAAACGAGAAGTGGATTTATATTTACAGCACCAGAAAAATTCTTTTTTACTATCGAATTGGCTAAAATGTCGGTAAGTTTAGTGTTAAGTTCATTTTTTTCTTGTTATCAGAACTTTCTTTAAATGCAAATAATACAAAGCAAGTTACAGATGACACAAAGCGTTGCAACCGTGCGGAAAGTAGGCAAAATGATAAGCGCGTAAAGAGCTAATCGACTGGGAGCAGCCGGCGACGAGTAAATGAAGCAATTTTGAATAATTACCGATTATTCAAAGTGCTTCGACTGCGCGCTCGCGCTCACAGTTAATTCATGCGCCGCTCTTTGATAAAGAGCCGTCCTCAGCGAAAATTACAAGCGATATTTGCATGCCATTAGACGCAATCAATCTGCATGAATGAATAAATCTTTCGAATCTTTTATTCTCGCCTCCTCCACGCAACTTTGCAAACGCTTTTCATAATTACGCTGATAACACACCGATAATGCTTGTAATAAAACAAGAAAAGATCAATTGCAAATTTTAATTAATCCTCCAGCGCGTAATTAATGCCCTAATCTAATGTGCGCCGTGTAAACATTTATTATGTAAAACGGCGCGGGGTTGATTGCACCCTTGCGCGAAGAAATTGCGAATAAATATCGGATGACGCAGAAATAGAGGTGCGCAATTGAAATGCTCGTAAAAATTTTACTTCTACGTTTCTTCGCATTTTAGGAAATTACTTAGACCACCCTTCCTCTTGCACAACTACAGTAAACTACAAGCAATTACGAGCCGCACATGGTGCAAGTTGAAGACGGATCGTTCACTTCACACCACCGAGGAAGCGCACGACGAAGAAATATTTAAGCAGTTTAACCGAATGAAGCGCACACACAAACGCCATAAATATTTGTCCAAGTTAGAAACTTTTACGAAGGTATAAAAATGATGTTTTACTGCCGACTTTCAGTGGAATTTATTAAGCATTAAACGCTCATCTTAATGAATCAGAAATATGTGGCACTTAAACAACCACCGCGATCGCAGAAGTTTCGACAATAAATTGTGATTGTTAGCCAGCAACCCGCGGATAAGCCACAAAGGACGCTAATTGCACACAAATTAAAATGCTTAAAGTTCATTAAAGTAAATACGGAACGTACGTTGTTTTTGAAGGCTGGGAGAGTGAAGGGAGAGAAAACTAGGCCAGCGAGGGAAGGAAGAGTTGCCAAGAAAAGCGGCGGCAAGAACAACAACAGCGGCCAAAGACAACGAGCGCAGTGCGCCAAACGAAAACAAAAGGCAAGATGAAACTTAACGAAGTAAGAAACGCGAGAGTGGCATTGCCACCGGATGAAATCTATTAAAACTGGATGGCACGAGCAAGCGGAGAGCGAAAAGCGCAAGAATGAAATATCAAGCAAGCAGGCAAGCAAGCAAGCGCGTACGATGCTAATTTACTGCGATTATGTTTCGTTAATCTGATTTTCTTTCATTCATTCAGCCCGTTTCAGGCGTCGACGACATCGTCATCGTCAACGCAAGCAAAACATAACAGCAAATAAGACACCAAGCGACGAGATTATTAATAATTTAATTTCGTTCCGGAATGCGTCCGTGAACACATTTCCGAGTAAATATTATTAATTGAAATGAGATGCAGTTAAAGCTTTTGTATTTTTATTCTTTGTTTTACCCGCTTTACTCCTTTTGTCTTGGCTGCCATTGTTAACGTAATTAAAAGCAACTGTGATAAATATAAATTTCAAAAGTAAGATTTACAAAGTGTTTAAACCGAAAGTGAAATTTTTCTGCTTTTATATTTTATGTACCTACACTCATATTTGCATTGCGTTATAAAGCAAATAATTTAATATTCAGCAAAAACGTGAGGAACTCCCAGTATGTAAAATAACACTGAAGAATTTCTCCTACGCAATTATCAACGGTAATATTCTTGCACACATGATTATTGCGCGTACGCAATGTACACATATTTAAATCTGCTCGTTGGTGCTTCTGCTGCAGTTGATGCTGGTGCTGATGGTGGAAGGCGGAGAAGAAAGGACGCAATAATAAATATGTACCGTTGGGGGTCATTAAATATAAATAAACTGACAGGCGTGCTTCCCTTTCACGACATGCGCACGCAAAATGCCATCGCCGCGCGCACGCTTAGGTAGGTTCAGCGAATGAATAAAAAATATATTTATATGTGCAACAAATGTAAAGTATAAAGTGCGTCCCTCGTACAAGATTTATAAGTTAGTGAGTTATGCTGAGTGAATATGAGATATGCGTACGCATTGTGCGCTTATACTTTGTTTCATTTTTCTTCGCCGTTTAAATCTTGGTCCATTTCTCTTGCAATTTAAACTATGCATACGCTAAAAATGCTGGAATCATGAATATTACCCTCTGTGTTAGTAAATGTCATAACATTTGCGGCCAGCGTTCACTCGTTTTTTTACGCGCACAAAAGAGAACAAAACAGCGAATTGAAAGTGCACAGCGGGTGCTTCTTTTTTGTTACGTGGACGTAGCAAATTTCCATACGGGTTGTTTTGATGTTGAAAGGCATTTGCGAAAAATCTCCGAGATTCGGCCGTAAATTATGCAGGTTAAACTTTAATAAATGCGGAATCGTGATGTGTGCTTGTTAAGCAATCGACCTCTTAAGGAGTCTGCGACGATCAGATCGTGACTGAACACTTAAAAATCGATCGATTCTCTTTGATTGCTAATTCGTGCGCTTGATTATAAATGTAATTACGTCGCAATTGTCTTTCGTAAATGTAAACTGAAGTAGGTAAAGTAATTGTTGATTCGATAGTAATTGCCCAGCAAGAAAACGAAAGTAAGTAGCCATTATTTTAAACTTTAAAGTCGAATCTACTACGAATAGCAACAATGAACTCATTTTGTTTATGGCAAATAAAAATTATTATAGTAAGCTTCAGTCAAAATCAAGCAATCAAAATTGTGTTAGGTCAAAATTGATATGGATTAAAAATCAGCATTGCTGATGTGTTTTGTTTATATTGTACCCGATAGAGCGAAATATGTTCAGCTGGTTATCAAGGGCGATCGACGATCGCGAAGAAATCTTCGAGACTGTAGTGGAGGGTCTGAAGACGATATACAAGAACAAGCTTTTACCCCTAGAGGAAATGTATCAGTTCCACGAGTTCCACTCGCCTCAATTGAATGATGCGGATTTTGAAGCGAAACCAATGATCCTTCTGGTAGGTCAGTATTCGACTGGGAAAACGACCTTTATCAGGTACCTTCTGGAACGGGAATTCCCTGGAATGCGTATAGGTCCCGAACCGACTACGGATCGCTTCATTGCTGTAATGTACAATAATAAGGAGGGTGTCATCCCTGGGAATGCACTTGTCGTGGACCCTAAGAAACAGTTCCGGCCCCTATCCAAGTTTGGTAATGCGTTCCTCAATCGTTTTCAGTGTTCGCATGTGAATTCTCCGGTATTGAAATGCCTATCGATCATTGATACCCCTGGTATTCTTGCCGGGGAGAAGCAACGCATCGATCGAGGTTATGATTTCGCCGGGGTGCTTGAATGGTTTGCCGAACGGGTTGATCGCATAATACTATTGTTTGACGCACACAAGTTGGATATTTCCGACGAGTTTCGACGCTCGATCGAGGCGCTCAAAGGACACGATGATAAAATTCGCATTGTCCTCAATAAGGCGGATATGATTGACCATCAGCAGTTGATGCGCGTGTACGGGGCATTAATGTGGTCCCTCGGGAAAGTCTTCCAGACGCCCGAAGTCGCGCGAGTCTACATTGGCAGTTTTTGGGATCAACCCTTGCGTTTCGATGTGAATCGTCGACTTTTTGAGGATGAGCATCAGGATCTTTTCAAGGATCTGCAAAGCCTACCGAAGAACGCGGCTCTGCGCAAATTGAACGATCTCATTAAGCGCGCAAGGTTGGCCAAAGTGCACGCGTTTATCATTGCGGAGCTGCGCAAGGAGATGCCGAACTTGTTCGGGAAGGATTCGAAGAAGAAGGATTTAATTAAAAATTTGGATAAGATTTACGAGAAAATTCAAAAGGAACATAACATTTCATTGGGTGATTTACCCAACATTGAGAAAATGAAGAAAGTGCTTCAAGTGCAAGATTTCACTAAGTTCAGTTCGATTAATAAGAAACTCATCGACGTGGTGGATAATATGCTAGCAGTGGATATCTCACATTTGATGGCAATGCTTCCGCATGAAGCAATCGCTGATACGACGACTGAGGCCAACCTGAGTGGTGGAGTATTTGAGGTTATACTCGGTGATAGCTATTCCCCATTTGGATATGGGAAAGGTGAAGGAATCAATGCTGGTTACGGAGAACCAGATTGGATTGTCAATCGAGAGAAGCATCACTACGATGCGATATTCGATAGTCTGGAGCCGGTGGACGGCAAGATTTCTGGAATGGCGGCCAAGGAGGAAATGGTTAAATCCAAACTCCCCAATGGCATTTTAGGAAAAATTTGGAAACTCGCCGATACCGATCGAGACGGCTTATTAGATCGCGACGAATTTGCGCTTGCCATGCATCTTATAAATATAAAACTGGAAGGTGGAGACATTCCTGATCTACTTCCGCATCATCTATTGCCGCCTTCTAAAGTGCATCGGCGATGATTCCGGCGCGAATGTGTAGGTATTCCTATTAAGATGTCCACAAACATATGTTTATAATAAAGTCACTTCCATGTTGGTTGGGATGGTTGGTTAGGTTTATAATTGTGAAGACGCGCGCAACACGAGCGTTGACACGCACGCTGAATTTATAAAACGGGCAGTCGAAATAAATCTGCATAATTTTATGCGCGGCGGCGGCTCGACATTGTTCAAGTTTATTAGCTGCTACAATTTCATTTATCTTACGGCCCCTTCGCGCGCGCCACACGAGAAGAGCACTTTTGGGAGCACGGCCAAATCGCTGTCATTATCATAATTCCATCTGTCCGCGCATGCGTGCGAATGCAATGGAAGGCGAAAAAGACGAACGAATTATTATTAGGTTGCACGCGCGTCGTTGTTTTGCGCATATCTACATTAATATTCCCACTTGAATTACGCGTTTGAGTGACAGCCGACTGACAACACAATTGAATCGAACAATCAGTGCTGCACTCGGTATTAAAAGATCAAGTTATGACTTCATGGAGTACTTATCTGGTTTTTTAGAATGCGATGACTTTGCAGAGGAAATTATGAAAGCATGCGATTAAACGTCTCAATTATACCAATTATTTACAATTACAGAGCTATAAAAACTTCTTGCGATGCAAGTTGAGTGCAAGGATTATGAAGTCATTTGAAAAGTAGTCGTAAATTCAATGCAAAAAATCGATCATTTACTCGTTTATGTTTTGCTGTATTTATATTTCTAAAACTTTTATTTCAAGATTTATGTAAATTACTTAATTGTGAAAAAAAATGGTAAAGTTCTGCTATATTTAAATTTCATGAGCTGTTATAGAATATTTGATGAAAATTATCGTATTTTTTGAAGATGAATCTCAAATTATAATTTTCCGGAAAATTTGTGATCCACGAAATCCGGTACTTAATTGTAAAATAAGTGGAAATTTTATTATAACTTTAATGAAAATTGTGGAATATTTGTTAACATTAAGGTAAATTAAGAACTTTCTTGCATATAAATTCAAATACGAAGAATATAAAGAGCTGAGAAAATTTAATTTCGAAAATTACTTTCCCCAAATTACATGAAAAGTTGTTAAATTCATGTTATGTTCATTTAGAATCAGTGTAAACCAATTTCCTGCTATACAAATATTGCACGAATCTTAGCATTTTGAATTTAATTAGCAAACATCTAAATTAAATTTTGAAATGTTCAAAGCGTCTCGTTAGTGCGTTCTAATTTCACACAAAGCGTGCAAAAAACACAAAAAGTACCGCTAAATGATAGCATTAATGTCATTTATATTGAGCATTCATGCGCAGAATATAGATTAAATCGATGGAAAATTACCCATAATGATGGAACATTACAGCGGAATGAAAAATAGGTTGAATTGTATTGAATAATTGACGTGCTGTACATTCACTCATTGAACATTTTATATAGTTGCATTAATCACATTGAAAAAACGACGCCAATTTTGTGCGCGCTTTTTTGTGATTTAATACGTACTTTTATATAGTGCAACATAAACTATTACTGTCAGCGCGATATTTCAATGCCTATGGAAGTAACGTAATTATGTGCACCGCTTAATTACGTTGCGGAGTGCCATCGCACTTTGCGAGCGCAAAAGCCAGAAACCAGCAATCAGCATCGCAAATCGTCGGTCGTGGACGCGGACGCGGGGCGAGTGCGGTTTCATTTAAAACGATTACGCCAAATGGCATCGCAGCTCCAAAACCGGCTATGCCGAAGCAAAACATTTTAATTTCATTAAATTCGTTTCGACTTTGCGATTTTATTTTATCAATTACGCGCCGTATTTCGACAATGTGATGAATTGCTTAATTTTAAACTTGAGAATTCCAAGCAAGACGTCAAAATGCTATTAAGCTAATTGTTTCCCCTTTTTCTTCCAGCGCTCCAGTTCAATTAACTCATTTTTTCAACGCCAATTTAAATAAAACTCAAATAGATTTGAAAGCCACAAGTATGTAAATTATTTAATAAGAATTTACTGTTAACATGGCTCAAATTTAGAAGAAAAAGTAACATGACTTGAGAACATGACCGCAAAAGTAATTGATTTCATTAATCAACGTTGTTCGGGTTCTCATTTTTCTTGTATTTGTACATTTTGAGCAAGAAATACTCGAATAAATCCACTTTTTGTAAGAATAAAACTTATGATCTTGACATCAAAAATTACTTTGGAACATTTGCTTCATCTTAATGAAGCGATTTCTGTACGTTTTTTGAGTCATCCGAAACTAATTATTTTTTAAAAATAACACCCGTTTCCGTATTTCTCCGCTTGGTGATCGTGCATCTCCAGACTATTTTTAGCAAAACGTTCGTGAACTTCAAATAAGTAAGAAACTTTCAGATTTCACAAAGTTGCCGCAAGTTTTTCGGTTCCTTCCTTCCGTCGTCCCAGCACGCTCTCGAAACTATTAGTTCCTCGCATTTATTATTAAATCCTCCAGATTATTGCGACAAATTCAAAGCGACGCGCAAAGTGTCGACAAACTTTCAAACTATGACAGGCTGATGAAAAATTATTTAAAATATTACTTCACCTGTCGTCGACCGTGTTTACCTTACACAATCTCCATAGTAATTTCCATCTTCAATTAACGGATTAAAAAATAAAGCACACAACGAGTTAATTGCGTATATTTACTCTATACGTGCGCTAGTGTAATACGTGAATGCATAAAGAACAACAAGAGAGAAGAGTAACGAAATACTTCGGCTAATTTATCAAAAGCAACTCATTAGGATTTCAGCTCACGTGAAAATGTTTTGGGTGGGTTTTGGACACGAGGTCCGTCCGTTGCTGCTCGTTGCATTTATTACATCTAAATTTCAGACGAACAACTACAAGTTACGCCTATATGGAACAAAACGGGTTAAGTCTTAAGTCGTCGCAAGTGAGGAGTTCAACTTGTATTCAAGTCGTGTCGATGCGTTTTTCAAGCAACTTTAGGAACCCGGACAACAACAGCAGTCTTACACGGCCCGAGGCGACAGGTGTTTTTCACGTTTTTCTTTTTCTCTTCTTTTCATTACTCTCGCTGCTGTTGCTGCTGATGCTTGTCGCCGTGTGTCGCAAGTTTCGGGGCGCAACAAAAAAGGGTAAACTTGCGCGCGCGCCTGTCTCATTGACTTTTAATACGCGTTGCACGGTGGAAATTGCATAATAAATTATTCTCGAACAAAATGCAACACACGTCAACTTAACCATGTCGCAGAAGTCTTTTTTGTTAATGTTGACAGCCAGCTGTTTGCATGCTAAGTGCTCTCTGCTTGGAGGCCAGCTGAATGCATGTTTGCATTCAAAATAATCAATTGAAAAAGTGCAATTGCATCTCTATGTAACTACGTAAGTAATTGTTAATTGCAGCTGTTAATTTTTTGCGTATTACCTTTGTGAATTCGTAATACGAACACGAATTTCACGCGTTTTATTTGATCTCTTGATTTTTTCTCTTTGTGTATGAATATTATGACTTAACTGTGACCAAACAAGTTTACACACGTAAATCCAATAACGCGAAACAGAAATATGAAGCTGAATGTCAGTAAAGCTGGACGAAGAGTCAAATAAAAATGATATGGATGAGCGTAATAATATTTTAACACCTGCTCTCGCTCGCGAGCGCGCGCACTTTTCTGCCAAGTAATGACATTTTCGTAGCGCGTTTATTTCTCTAGGTGTTCATGTTTATAACTTCATTGCTTCGGACTTGGGAACGAATGAACGAACGAAGAAACCATTCGCACCACGCACATCGAAATAAAGATAAACCCATCGCTGATGATAATGGTGATAATATGTAAGTGCGGATCGAACGACCATCATAACATCTAATGATATAACGCGATTGCTGTTGGAATGTTTATCTCCGCGCTGCGACGAAATGTGCTCGTGCCAAGAATTTATATCTCTATGATTCGTGCATATAATAAATAAATAATTACATGCGCGGGATAAGAGAATAAGGGCACGATTCAATTTTTGATTAGGCCGTCGCTGCAGGAAAAACTTGCTTGCTTGCGATCAACTGCGCGTGTTGCAAGCATGGACAGCGAGCACACGTAAGCATATGGATCGTAAATTTCAACCCACGCGACACGAGGCAGCGCGCGCTTCTTTTTTGTGAGGAGGGTATCAATGATCATGCCGCGTGCACCAAGGGCATACCATAGATTGGTTTACATCATTAATCGCTTGTAATGAACCTGTAAGATGATACTCGCGTGCATACGAAGCATACGAATTAATGGACACAATGTGCTATGCGCGCCGTGGTCCAATGAGATTTTGATATCGCTTTTATTGCAGAGTATTAATTCTCAGCTTCCACGAGAATTAAAACTTTTTAATTAAAGGAGGGGCAGACAACCATTCAATATCTAGTCAAATATATAATTACCAAAATAATTACTATCGATTAGAAGACGAAAATTCAATATTTTCACAGCCGTAAGAGAATGTTGTAATATTTTATGCTTCAATTCTTCTTCTATTGATATGGTCACTATTTGTGATTATACAGGGTGTCCCAACATTTATGTACCATAGAAAAATAACCAATCCAATTACTACTTTGCCTAGAAAGAGTTAAAAATGTGGTTTTTTATCAATTAGTCCAATAATAGCCGATTACAATACCATTTTTAAATTCAATTTTTCATGGTAAATGATAGTTCAGTTTCTGTCAGAATTAAAACTTATTAATTAAACTCGGGGCAGACAACCATTCAATATCAAAATAATAATAATCGATTAGAAGAAGAAATTTCAATATTTTCACAGCCGTAAAAGAATGTTGTAATATTTTATACTTCAATTCTTCTTTTATTGATATGGTCACTATGTGTGATTATACAGGGTGTCCCATTATTCGTGTACCATAAGAAAATTACCAATCCAATTTCTTCTTTGTCTAGAAAGACTTTAAAAATGTGGTTTTCTTATCAATTAGTCCGATAATAGCCGATTACAATACCATTTTTAAATTCAATTTTTCATGGTAAATGATAATTCAGTTTCTATCAGAATTAAAACTTATTAATTAAACTCGGGCCGGGCAACCATTCAATATCAAAATAATTATAATCGATCAGAAGACGAAAATTCAATATTTTCACAGCCGTCGTGCTTCATTTTTTCTTTTACTTTTATGCACACTATTTGTTATACAGGGCGTACCAACATTTGTTCACTATAGGAAAATTGGCAACCCAATTATTCCTTTGCCTAGAAAGACTTCAAAATTTGTTTATCTTATCAATTAGTTCCATAATAACTGAAAATTATTCAATTTTTAAGTTCGTTTTTCTATGGTGCGTCATAATTGGGACACCCAATAGATTTTAATTATACGATGCACTGCGGGAAGCATGAATTATTATTATTTTCCTCGTAATGCAAACTCGAGTAAGATGAGATAAGATGAAGTGAATGTTTATCAAAATCCTTAATGAGTCAAACACAGCTTAAACCCCCATGAGTGATAAACCCTTAACACATGCATCATTGCATCTGTGACATCCTTGAAACGCATTAGCAAAATGCATACGCCCTAAAGGGTGCAAGATGGACTTTACTAAATGATAATTTCATAATCAAAGTGCTTCTGGATGCAGCACGGTGGCAGGTGAAGGCGATTATCATTGTCGTTATGCACAAGCCAGGGTTTAAACGCGAGATACGACAGGATGATCATTCGAATAGTACATACAACCACGATGATGATGATGATGATCATCATCATGATTAAATGGGATTTACTCACCGACAACGGTGACCTCCGCGGGTTGTGCGATGCGTTTCGCCGCGATGTTCTCCGCGACGCAGGTATAGTTGCCCGTATCCTGGGTGCGAGCCTGTCCGATCAGCAAATTGCCTTCGCTGGTGACAATCACCGAGGTGTCCGGTTGCAGAGGCTGTCCACCCCGCAACCAGTACACGGTTGGCTTTGGCAGTCCTTGCGGCGGCACGCAGCGCAACTCCGTCTGATGGCCAATTTCCACCTTCACCGAGCTGGGATGCTCCTCAAACACTTTTTTCAAATCTGCAAATGGAAAATAAACACATTAATGTCGGCAAATACACGTGTGAATGCACAACAAAGGAGTAAAAGATTTAATGGCTGGTAATTTTTATCTATGAACGAATGGGATTAGCAATCTCGATTGCAAACTGTGTATAAAACGATCCGTGATGCGCGTTATTCTACTGAAGCTCTCGCTCGCTGCGTAAACGAACGAACGAACGACGGCAGTAAATAATAATATCGGGTTGGATGCACTGCAGCAGCGTAATACGCGTGGTCGGCTCGTGCACGTGAATGAATTGGAAATTGGATTTTCGCAATGATGCTGAAACTTTTCCCAATACACACATTCATAGAATGCCCACTTGCAATCAAGTCGGATGCCAGCACAAAGTGGATTTTCATAGAACGTGTACATAAATAGAATGGATGTTTGCTTTCATTGATTTACACTCGAATCTGCCTAATAAATTATTTAATTAAGCCAAGATTTAGACAGGATTGACTGTATAATAAATATTATCATTGATTTACATTTTCAACTCTTTTAATCTGTTTTGCTTTTTTCGGTGTAAAACAACAAACAGCACGAGTCGCATGTAAAGTTGGTATTATCAGTGACAAATTTCATTAACAAAATGAGTCTCCTGGTAGGGTTTATGTTGATGGAGCATGATACTCGGTTTCATTTTTAAGTAATAGCATGAGAAATTAATTACATTCATCAACAAACAACATGTTGCAAGCAGTAAAAGTAAAGTAAATGAAGTACTTTTGTCGTTTAATTGCACGGACGAAAGCGAACCGAACAAATGTGGTACCCGTATGTTGTTGTCAGCGCACACGCAAAGAACTCTTCGCTGCTCCTCTTGTGATTTAATTATATGATATTTCGTCGTTGAGCAATGTGAACGACTGTTTGACTTTCAGACGAACGCACTCTGACAGACAAATTGCCATTCCAAAAGAAGCAGAAGACGAAGAAAAGCGTCGTCACATCATTAACTCGGCGCAAATCGCAGTTTTCACTATGCAAAAGTTCACGGCTCGTCGAAAAGCACGTATCCTTTTGATATCGCGTATTTTTAGCCGCGAATACGGGTGAAAAATGAAAAATGTCTAGCGCCAACCGCCGTGCCGTTGTGGGAACAATAATAAAATTGCGGTAGGTATGGAAATGCAATGTAATGTTTTGCAAGTGAAATAAATATCCGCGTTTTTGCTTTGGCTCGCGTGCAAGTTTGCAGCTCATTTCACATAGTGCTTCACGGTCTCTCGTCCTGCTTATAATTCATATCCCGCCTGCCATAATCCGAAACTAACAAAAACAGCAAACTACTTATGGACCTCGCGGCAGCAATACAATTCGTATCCGCCACTGATACCGCACCGCAAACCGCAAGTTGTAAAACGATGAAACATAGTTTTATGCCTTGTTTATAGCACTAAAAATGCGCAACTTTTTTACGGCCTTCCTCTCCCGCGTTCCGGCCCGTTTCCGCAAACAATACGACCAGCGGATATTGAGTGACACTCGTTCCTCTTCGGAAAACTGCAACTGCAATGAACCACGATGAAATTATAAATGTACGCGCGCGCGCAAAATGTTTTTATGTGCGCTTATATATGAAAAATAAGAAATTGTATTCGCAGCAGAATAAGAAAATTCCGTGTGAGTGTATGCAAGAAGTCAACAAAGTGGAAGATTGACACACATTTTTGCCGCACGGAAGATATTTTTAAAAAGCCACAATGAAAGAAGCGTTTCCTAGTGCGGATATGGAAAGCCGTTGTCGATATACACAAATATTTTTTCGCATTGTGTGAGCACATATTCTTCGCATGCAGATCTCTTCCTTCAGAGATATTCAGAGAGATCCAAGACGCTATCAGCTTATGTTGGATTTTTATATGAATTCCTTTAGAAAACATGTTTTGAAAGAAATCGTATTTTTCTACCACGTATCAAAAATATTTTTATTTTCCTCCTCAATAATTATGTTGAAAATATTTCAAACGTTGATTGAAAAAGAAGAAACTTATTAACTTGCCAGTTAATGATTTATAACTATTTATAAGTTTAAATGAACGGCGTCAAAATGTATGAAATATAAATACGTAGAGCATAAACATGCATATATTATTATTCCGCGCATAAAATATGCATGCACATGATTTATGTTCGCAGGAGCTTAATTTGAGCGTTTAATAATAATGAGCTTTCCGTAAACGAACCTGCACTCGCACGCACACATCATGGACTCGGATGCATTTTAGGTAGATATTTTATACCGAGGCCAAAGTAAGTAAAAAGCAATGCATACAGAGTAGCTGCTTCTCAATTACAGAGCGCACTCACTAAATATTAGTAAATAACTCGCGCACTGCGTCATGAGTATACAGCGAAGCGAACACCCATTGCCAACTTAAATTGCAAAGCACGCGAATGAATTTTGCTTATTTCCGCTTTAATTCCGCAAAAGATCCCGTGATGCGTCCGCATGCAATTGCAGCACATCTTACACAAGCCGGATGAAAATGGGAGGTGTTCGTACGAAACACCTGCGCGTTTAATTTACAAGCGTAGCGCTGAATTTAATAGAAAATACCGAGTTTCGAGTTTAGTTTCACGCAAACATTTCGTAGCTTATTATTTTTTTAATTTGTGTTTTCCCTCGCAAACGCCGGGAGCGCTGGCCGAGTAACCCACAATAAAAATTCCATAGTCCCGGATGAATGTGTGTAATAAGTGCACTCGGGAGTGCAATAAATTTAAATTTGTAATTAAAATGGACACCGTTGTTGTTGCAGTTTCAGATTTCATGCCTCGAACATTGGGATTTATTTGCGTTCACTGTTGTTTAATGCTTCGCCATTTTTCACTATTTTATTATTGGTAATTAGACTTTTTGTGGCAAAAAGAGAAAAAGAGCGAGGAGAAATAGTCTGGTTTTAAATAGGTTTATGGTAATTGGAATAATTTGAGGTTATTAAACAAAGTACGGGAAAAATAAAGAAATATTATGATGTAACATTTTATTACAGTAATTTGACGAGGGCGTCGTGTAAGGGTATTACACTAAAGTGCTTAAAATTTGAAAAAAGCGTGCTCAAAAATGCGCTTAAAGTGTAAGCCGCGGTCGGCCATCGTAATCTCGAAATCTGGCACAATCTTCTTAGCGATCGTACGCAAGGAACGAACGCGCCTCGCAGGCGACAAGCAGCGAATGCTTCACTGCATCATAATCACGGTCTTCGCATTTGCTCTTCGTCGTACGTTTAAACAACGCAACAAGAAGACGATTTACTTACTCTCCAAATTGCGTCGCTGTGAAGCGAGGACTAAATGAATTTCTCGCCTCAAAATGATTTTTAATTTCATATTTCTTATTATCGAAGTATGCGAACAAGAAAATGCACTTGCTTGAAATTCTAATGTGCCTTTTGTGTATCGGCAAAAAGACGTCCGTTTCGCGTTGATTTATTATCGTCTCGACCTACTTCTCAATCTTTCTGGGTGCATCGAAGGGCCGAATATTCATGCGCAAGAAGAGAAAATCTAATAAGGATTAGAGTATAAGTCGTGTGATGGGCTTTCATTCGGTGAAAAAAGGCCGAAAGAGAAAAAAGTAGGGGAAAAATGTACGAAAAGTTATATTTTATGCGCGCGCGGGCGGTAAGGAAAAAAGCTCATCGCAACTTATTGAGTTGGCGCGCGCTCTTATTCATTCCTCGACGTCTTCAGGTGCTTTTATAAAATTTATGCCTGCGTTGCGCACCCTACCAGAAAAGGGATTTACTAATAAATTATATTTCCAAAAAGGCCGTACACATTTTGTACCGAATACCCGAAATTAAATTGTCAACTCACCGAAAATTTCATCGGAATTACTCTTTTTGAAAACCCAATTAACCGACAACAAAAGCCCCCCTTTTCAAAAAATGATTAAGAAAGCGGGATTAAAGAACATGAAATAATTCGGAGATTTTATGAATTCGGAATCGAAAGCGTAAGAAAACTGTCAACGTTAGCAATATATCTAATCCTTAAAAATTGATACAAATCGCTCCCTCTTATAAGGAATGACCACAAAAGTTCTTGTGCTCTCCAAGTTCTTGAGACGCGACTTATTCAGGCACAAGAGAGGAAGAAAATTGAGAAATCGAGAAGATTAAGCTTCCATTCTCCGCCTTTTATGGGGAGCGCATCTTCATTGCCGGTCGCCGAGAGTCTAATCTAATAGAAGCGAGCGAATGCTGAAGACGTTGTCCAGCTGCTGCTGCCGTTGCATCTTCCTCCTTGCGCTCGCACTCGATATGATTAAAGTTACAGCCGCCGTCCGGCCGGGTACAAGCAGTGAACACAACGACCGACGATTACGACGGAGAGTGCATTCACCATCGGCGAAGAGCTTGAGCCCGAGTGAAAGGGGATTAGCGCATCGTTAAGAGATTGCAGGAGATTTCGCAAATCTTCCAGAAATGCGCATCCCATCTAATGAGTTACAAGTTGTGAGCGCGCACCAGCGGCAAATTGGAATAGATATGTGATTGCATTGCTGCTATCTGCTACAAAGTGCAACTACGTTGCAGCAAAGTGCTGTTTATGATGATGACATGATGATGGCATGGATCTACGACTTATTTTTCTTCAATTGCATTAACAATTCCAACTTTTACTTAACCAATATTAATTTTCGTTGAATAATTATAAATAACCAGGAAACTAAAACAACGAACGTAAAGCCATAATAAGACGTATTTCTTAAGACTTTAGTCATCATAGCATGACTTCCATCAATTTATTTTATGTGTTGACTGATGAATCATCTCAAGACACACTCGCTAACTGAAAATACAGTGTTTGCAAACGAAATACAATCCGACAGACTCCTTCAGCATGAAATAGAATATTGTGCACTCAGTTTAGTCAATTTTAATAATAATTAAACGACAAGAGGGATAAATATTAGCACAAGGATACATGATATTTGAGGTAGAAACCCCATCCAGAGAACTTATGGTTGGAGACGGAATAAAATGCGAGCAAACCGCAAGAAGGCCTCCAAACTATAGCGCTTTGATCCTTTATCCCAGCGCGTTATCCTGGATAAAAGGTCGCTTTTTCACGCTGATACGTTGAGGTAGGAAGGGCCCATTTTATGGCAAAGGTGGGTGACTTTAAGTGCTCGCCAATACATAAAGCACGTGCGCGTGAAGTGAAAAGGGAAAAACGCTTTTCGCAGAGGCAGCGACAGGACGATTCAGAGTGAAAGGATAAGAAAGGAGAAAACTTGCCTCGCAGGATCGCTGGGGAGTGTAAATGATCATTTAAAATTGAATTTCTCACGCTTTTTATGCGCGGTAAAAAGTGCTCGGGAATTTTCCCTCCTCCTGTCACTCGGTGAAGACGCGCTCCTTGTTGAGGTGAGTTTTACAAGTGTAATGCTTGTCACAAACTTGGATGACACACTTAAACCAATGATAAATGCTTGCCAGCAACTTTCAAACTCTTTAAACTGTCGTCTTGCCAACTTGTAAGTAACGTATTGACGGCTAATAAATCACAAAATATTATAAATAATAAAAGAACGAGAGACGATTTCCACGAAAAGTGTGTGGATAAACGGCGATTATGTTCCACGCAGACGACCTTTCACTGTGCGGGCAAAGGGAATAAAATAAAAGCGAATAAATTTCCGTTTCGTGGAGGGAAATAAACAGGAAAAGCGGCAGATGTTGGACGTTCGCTTCGAATGCCCTCAAAAACGTGACGCTCATACTGCTCTCACCTTTAAGGTTGTGTACGGCACTAAAAGAAAGCATAATTTTCTACTTTCCTTGCGCGCGCGCCCGAGGGTTGCGTCTGTAACCCTAACCCTCATTTCGAAAAGTATGCTGCGTTGAGAGACCGCGCCAAACTACATAAACCTGTCTGCATCCTTGCTATTCGGAGCACATACGAATTTTAAACGAAACCAACTCACGCCTTGTGTTTTCCGCCAAATAAACTGCTTAACATTTTTTCAGCGTAAACTAACAGCATGATTACGTTTTCAGCCCGTGTTTGCGCGCAAACTTTACACTTTCCCGGAAAATTAAGAAATACGCAATTCGCGGGAAAGAGATTGGACGTGTGCCAAACGTTGATCCTCCATTAACCCTTTAGGGAGTGAAATGAATCGCTGATAAATCAAACGATTTGTGTTTATCCTCGAAGAATGAAGCATAAAGAATCAAAGTTCAATTGTGGAACAGATTGAAACAAAGTGGTGGCCTATTTTCTTTCTTCGCAGTTTCGCTGGAACATTGCGAAAACTTGGCTGCAAAATCGTTAATAAGAAAGTTCATTGGCAAGGTGAAGGAAGAGACAAACAAGAATAAACGCCTCCTTGATATTTGATTTTGTTTGACTTGCGGAATGCACCGCTCACGCTCTTGTAACATTAATAAATCATCGCCGGTAACACAATATCTTAGCATTGGTGGCGGGCGGCGCGAGTATTAAGGAGTGCGCGTAAAGTAGTTTCCAACTTGCGTCCATCGCATAATAGAACAAGAAGACGCGCAGCGCCGACCGCAATACCTTTCAACAGTAAAGTGATTAAACGTTGCAAAAACTCATCTGCTTATTCTTTGCTCTCTCCGTGCGCACCACACGCCCGCCCCGTTCCATACAAAGTGTTCGGAGCGTTCGCCGCCGCCGAATCGCGGGAAAGTTATTGCTCCATAAATTGATGCACGTTTGCCAAACACTCATTAAGGAGTTGGTCGTGGGGCAAAAAGTCATCACGAAAGTATGATATATGAGTGCCTTAGAATTTCGGCCCTCATCCACTTTGCTCTTCTTCTGCTTCTTCATCTTGGCACTCGCGCTGCTCTTATTAGAATACCTCAACGCGGAATTCTTGTACTGTAAGTGAGGCGGCTCGTTCCACTTGCGTGCAAGTTGAGGGATTATTAAAATTTTAACGGGCGCTGTCTGAGCGCGCAACGAGACCTCAATGCCTTCATATAAATTTAATTAATTCACTCATTGTCACCCGGGATATTATGATTTTTATTCGCGTTGCACCGCAATGCAGATTACTGTACTTTAATAACGCGAAACTCCATTAAACTACAATTTAAGCATCAGTAGTTTAACAAAAAATTTAATGAAAAACTCGCATCAAGCGCTAAAGATAAATAATAAAATGCGTACACCCAAGGAAAAGCTTGGAAAATGCAATTATAAACTGACATTGGATCTTGGGATATATGTAATATAAAATTATTTCATATCCTCTGATTGAAATTCTATCCAAGGATCATCATCATCATTCCTCAATAAAATTAAAGACATTTCTGTATTTTCTTGAGTGAATATCGAGAAACCAATGCGAAGAATAAGAAGTAGTCTGATCCAATTAAGATTGATACGTATTATATACATTTCCAATCAAATCCTGTTTGACGCAAAAGGAAGAAAACTTAAAAGTAGCGAGTGTGTGGTTAATAAACCCTGTTGGAAGACGTTAACGGAAATGAATCATGACGAGTCACACACGGCAAGAAAGCTCATCCCTTGAAGAAAAGAGTTAAGCCAGAAAGGCTTCAAAGTCAACCACAAGACAATGCAGAGGATTAGTTTCACTTGCCTTTTTGGCTTCATGGCGTGCACGCTCACGTTTTAATTAATGTCACGAGTAATTGAGTTAGCGAAAGTTTTAAACGCACGTAATTAACAGCAACGCGTTTTTTATGGCGAAGGTGTTGCTGCAACCGTGGAGGAACAAGTACGTACAATACATGAATAGGCCAGGGATGTTTTTTGCGTCGTTTGCGCGCACACAGCTGGTTTGCGTGGCGTGTTTTTATCACATAAATTGCGCTCAATGCTAATCTTCTCGCGTTTCATGTACGTAAATTGGGCCGAAGCTGTTGTGCATTTCGTTCCGAGAATGGAAATTGAAAAACTGACAACAAAATGCTGCCACAGATTAGTAGGGTAGCAAAATCCCCATATAGATATAAATTCAAGTAAACTCAGCGAAAACGCAAAGGAAAAAATGAGAAGACTTTTTAATAAATTTATCACATCCATTTTGTTTTTGCGTTTTATTATTAGGCGCTTTTAATATGAAATAAGAGCATTCATTTTAGCGCTACACAGTGGGTTCACTTCGAGCAGTTTACTGCCAAATAAGTTTTATTTTGAAATTAACGATATCTGAAAATTTTTTTAGCTGTTCAATAGGTAATTAGCTGCTGATCAAGAATATGCAAAAATCACTTCAATATTTATTGTAGTTTCGTCACAATTTAGCGCTAAAGACGAACGTCTATATTTTGCCAATTATATGTCTGACTTTGTACTCAATTTGTGAAGTAACAAATGCACCAATTGAAAAGACTTTTTGATGTATGTATTCTTTATTTAATTACAAATCTAATGGTGTAAAATTTTTCTTAAAAATTTAATAAGAATGGATACAATTTGTAATAAAGTGATGGCATGTTTATTTATCACTAAACGAGCGAGGAGTTTCGATTACCGCCCTTTCCCGCGCTATAATCTATACCACATGAAAGAGGAGAATGTGCTCTACAATACCTATGTAATCATTTTACATATACGATCCCTTGCCGCCTTCAAACTTAATTTGAAGGTGAAAATTCGTACAATTTTGATGCAAAAACACTGCTGGCAGTACTGTCTACCGTCCATAAAGCATAAAATTCTTTTAAACCGTTATATCTTGAGAAGTTATCATCCGATTTTCAAAATTCAAATTCTATTATTTATTTCAACTCAATGCCTATTGCTTCATTAATAAAT
>JARJDV010007586.1:0-31891 GCA_030264675.1 Anaulacaspis nigra | reverse complement strand
TTTCTAAATACATTTTGATAATTTAACGGAGATTATTGAGTTGTAATGAAATATAAATAATATATATATATATTTCATAATATAATTAATATATTTCATTACAATAAATAAGTGCTTATGGTATAAAATATTTATGGAACGTAAGACCTGTTTTATCAACTAAGTGAGGTAAAACGTAAAATTTCTTGAAAAATTTAAGCTCAAAGATGATAAAAACAAATCAACATGTCTGATGCTCCTAAATTAATTGCCATAACTGAGGGAGTTTCTTAATTAATCGAGAAAATTCTTATGTAAATGATTGATATGAAGCTGCAGTTCATATTTCTATCGCATTACATTAATAACAAGGGCATTAATACATTTGCCCCCGTGAGTTACTGCAAACGACTATAAAGGCTGATTTAACACGGTGATTTTAATTGAAAACTGACATTTCCGTTTTGCATAGAATATCAGCGAGCCAACCTAAAGCAGGCAACTTATTTAATCGAATGCAATTTACATTTTGCATCCAAAATTCAGAAGCTGGATAACCAAACGACAAATGCATTCGTGCATTTTCGCATTCGTAAATACAAGAATAGTCAGCAATGCAGGAAAAAGAATCAAAGAAATACGTCGTAGCAAAAGAATGCAGCGTTCATATAAAAGTTACTTTTGTGAAGAGGAAAAGTATTCTTAAAGTATTCCACCCTCGGACGAATACAAGAGGCAAATCCTCGAGTAATGCATATTGTACTTCAACTGCAGCATGGCATGCAAATCAAAGAACCAGCAGGAGCAAGCAAAAGAACGCATACAATACAAATCGAAGAAGTGAATCTAATCAGATGTAACTCTCCCGAACTAATACCCTATTTTCCCATTTATCCCGATTTCCAATTTGCTACAACTTGCGTTCGGATTTAACTTGAACACCATCTTCAAAAATCATGTGAAAGATTTACTTTTCTTCTTGTTGTTGATGCCGTGTTATCCGTTCGGCCAAACTGTAAACCAAACACATGAATTCGTCATTGCGCGGGCACAGAGAGCGAGTTGACAAGTCGGAAATCTGTATAAATTGCGTCGCTGAGTGCGCGCACATGATGAATGCGAACTTCTTCATTTGTTGGCCCGTTTGCCGAGTTGTTTGCAGGCTTGCTGGGCGAATTAAAAAAGTTTGTGCGCGGTGTGCAAGTTCTCCGAAAGTGGCGCTGCACAAAGTGCTTTCGAAAGCATAAGAGTATGGACTCGGCAAAAGGGCTAGAAAAGTAGAAAATGCAAAATTTACCAGGCGAAAACCAGGTAACCAGCGAAAAGCCCAACTAAAGAACCAACCGAGCAAGTGCACAGCAAACTGCAATTTGCCCCGAATGACTGCACATACAAGCAGATAATTGATTGTCTTAAGAAGCATTTTACTTTCCGAGTTATCGGCTGCAAAACGCATATTAAAGTGGAGTGAGGTAACTGCAAATTAGTTTTTCGTAATTCAACTTTGAGCCGAGATATTCATAACTTATTTCATAATAATTTATCATAAATATAATCTGAGTTTCCTAGATACATTAATATTTTATGCAACTCAAAAAAAAATGAGGTAGAACATAAAATTTTCTTAGAAACGAAAGCGCAAAAATGATAAGCAGATTTTGACATTCTCTAAATTAAGTGCCATAAATTACTGAATTACCATGTATCCCGCACCATAAGACGAATATCACCTTAAGAGTGCGTCTTATAGTCCGGATAATACGGTAATTAAGTAGATTCCTATATATATAATCGATATGTCTAGTACATTACTATATTTTATTTGTTGCCATCATATTTCGTTACATAACACGACATTAACGCACTTGCCCCGTGACTACACTTACCCCACTTCACTACATTCAAAACTTTTCCGATTAAGCATCAAATGTATGATTTTCAGTTGAATTCTGCATCTGAATACTAAACGAGATATTATGGCTTCATTAAACAAATGTGTACACATTGTAATCAATCGAAATTTAACCAATATCGGAAAATACCGCGTTATTTAAATATTGATATTGCTCTAATTCATTGTGGACGCTATCATGTTAATTCTGGATGTGTGCACAGCATTAATCAACATCAATATCATTGGCGCAAGTCATTGACAAAGTTAATGACGCCCGCAGGAGGGTTCGAATTTTTGCATTGGTCAAAACACCAACATTCCCCAAATTTATACAGGACTCTTACACAACTCGAAATTTTCACCGCTTTCCCATTAATTCAAAGTTGATTGAAA
Source organism: Anaulacaspis nigra (assembly GCA_030264675.1). Classification (NCBI taxonomy): domain Eukaryota; kingdom Metazoa; phylum Arthropoda; class Insecta; order Coleoptera; family Staphylinidae; genus Anaulacaspis; species Anaulacaspis nigra. The sequence continues at coordinate 29,625 of JARJDV010007586.1, read as the reverse complement.
TTTATATTCCACAATTCTATGAATTTAATAAATGAGCTAAAACGGAATTATGATAATTGCGCATGAATAATAATAACAAAAGTGCATTGATGGCAATTTATGATTTTCGAGTATTTTGAGGTTTTCAGGCTTTTGGGTAAACGCCAACCATACATCAACCAAACGACAATTAGACGTGCTGTCCACTGACGCACCGCAATCAAATTGAAACGAATGATAAATCGATCTTCATGCACTGCGCATTTGTATTTGGATTATCCCGAAACAGTCAAAAGCAAAAACGTCCAAACATTCATTCATCCATAATTTATGCATTTGTTTGATTTCCGGCTACAACTACGAATAATTCAAATCAGGCGCAAACACGCCGAAGAAATTACGATGCGTGTTGCCAACGTAAATAATTTTTATTACCAGAAACTAAGTCGCCATCTAAAGTCGACGCAAGTAAACAAGTCGAAACACTTGTATTGAGGTTGGAATTGTTTGGTTGTTTACCAAGCGAAGGAGTAAATGAAAAACTCATGTTTATTGCCAAACGGCGTCGGGATTTCGTTCAACACCAGGAAGTTTTAACGCTTCATTTATCATGCAATTGGGCGTCGATTAATAATAGATGAGCGCTAGATAAACGAGCAGTCGCGCTTGAATCAAATGTCGATTTGCTATTTCATTAGGAAATTAGTTCGGCCATTAGGAAATGACTGGATTTTTCTATCCAAGTCACAAAAACCTTAAGCGAGAAACTAACAACAGCACAAAACCAGCGAACAAACAAATAAAACAAGACTGATAAGTAAAACAACAGAATGTTTACACCAGAAAAACTATCAACACGAAATATTCGATTGTTGAAATCGTAAATCTACACAGGGAGAATGTTGAATTATTATTCAGTCATTGATATTCATATTATTCATCAACTTTGTGGAAAATAAGCCAAAACTATTTTACATAATTTGATGAAAACTAACCTTTAACATCAAATAAAACGTCAAAGTTGATGAGAAGAATTATGGAAACCACTGGTCAAAATACCGAAAATGACCTGGAAATTCTAATTTCTAGAGTAATTCCAAGAACTATTGAATAACCCCTGCCGTTAACTAAGTCGTCTAAGGGATTATAAATGTTCATGCTCGTATTCTTTGCATGCGTTAATCTCATTTATTTCTCATCATTAGCGAGCGATTATAAGTGACTTTATAATCCGCTTTCTATAAACTGCCCCATCGAATGAAAATCAGCGAGGTAAAAGTAAGGCAACCGCAATCATATACACCCCGTGTATGTGGTAATTATATACAATTATCCCTACCCCTTGCAAGGCATATTTAAAGCGTAAATTGCCCATAAATTTCCCTTATTCCATTTTGTACTTGCGCCAGTTTCACTACATCAATTCACATCCATCGATGCAATGTTGGTCGAGCTCGGCAGTTCTGCGCACAGTAAAAAAGAATCCATCAACATGACAAATGATGCAATTGAGGTAAGTTTAACTACAGTAATTGCATGAAATCTGTTTGTAATGATGACAAAATGATTCATTTACTTTTGCGTCTCAATAGGAGAAAACATACCAACAATGGAAAAACAAGATGGATGTTTTAGAACGTAATTTTAAAGTGAGATCTACGCATACGTTGCATGATACGCATGCTTTGATTAGTGGAAATATCATTATGAATAATGCATCGATATCAAGTGAAGAACCGATGAGGCTAGAAACGAATTCTGAATTTGATGATTGCGCGGAAGGCGTGCTGCCCTCTTCACCGTCAGTCGCAAATAAAGGAGCTATCAGTACTATCCTGAAGAGATGTCGCAAGGGGCACGTTTTCCGCCGAAAATTGAAAACGTTATTTAGAAGATGCTTCAGTAATGAGGAAAATTCATCTCAACTTAGTAATGGACCGACGTATCGCAAATACAACTCGGGTTTATATGACTTTGCCATGGATACTTTGTTAAATTCATCGATGAAGATTGTGTGAATCGTGACTTGTGGAAGTTATTAAGTTATTTGTTTGTAAACTGTTTGTAAATACTTCACAACGTGTATTAAATGTATAAAGAATATAAGTTAAAAAGTGACTGAGCGTTATTCAATATTGATCCTGGGTAGGTGAAGAACTCTCTGAGGTGGTCCCCGTTTAAACGGACCATAATCCGCGTACTGCTTCGAAACGTACAGACACCAATTATAGAATTGGAAACCCATCATACTGAACCTCATTTCTTTTTAAAAAGCTTCGCCTGCTAACTTTTCTTGAACATTCATGCACTCGTGAAAAATTATGATGAACGATTTAAACGAATTGTTGATAGAAGACAGGGTCTCACTCTGCTTCATCAGCTAATTCCTCAAATTCCTAAACGAGACACATGAAGAGGGTTTTGTAATAGTGTTCTGCCGGTTTTAGCGATCGCCTGTGCCGATGTCCACCTCCGGAACATGCATCGGCACGCGTAGCAATGGAAACAGCAGTAACGCGCCTGCATTAGTCTCCAGGTTTGGATTGGTAACCTAAGAGAAAAAAGGTTGTAAAAGTTCGAAGTACTGAAAGTTGCATATTAGCAACTTAGGTGTCTAAGGTATTACTCGTCATTGACATCGTCATGAACTACTCGGAGTACCTCCTTGCATCGTCTTGATACCAAAAAAGGGTTAAAATTTGGTTTGGTAACATTCAGATCAAATGGACTGATGCAGGCTTACAAATAATAGGCAGCAGTATTTACATCAAAAGAAGAAGAGGTCCTCTCGTAATGGCAATGTTTATAATCAATGCGCTAATAAATTTCATTAGGTAATACTAGTTAATCTTACCCACTACCTTGCAGTTTATTTAATTCCTCGATAACATTTATAAATTGCAGTATCCGGATGACAGGAAGGTGTCTGGTACTACCACTAATGTGTAATTAATAAGTTATTAAATTTTATTAAATAACTCGAGAGAAGTATACCGTCTTATGGTCAGGTCATATTCATCACAAAATTTTTCAAAATTTCCCTAATCCAGGTAAAAGGCCTATCGGATTTGGGTTATAGGAGTACGTGTCAAAAGATAATTAGTTAATATAAAAGCGTATACACTTAGTTTTCATCACTCCATCTATCTCATCACGCAATTGTGGAATAATCTTTTTAAATCTTTTCAAAACACGTGGAACTTGATTGGAAATACGTTTTGGATCGAATGTAATGATGCGACATTATTAATAAGGAAATTCCCCAAGTGAAGCCTTAAAATCAACAATTCATAAAGTTATAGCCTTGCTGAAAATTTTCTCAATATGCTATCGAAACGCTTTAAGGATTGAAGAATTAAATATTTATAAGATTGTTTTCCAAGTGAAATTTCAATAAAGGAGCATGCAACTTATAAACAAAGTGTTTGAAATACCAATTGTTTCATTTAAAATCGTTCTTAAATATCATCAATTTACTTGGAACTCTTGAAGAATCCGAACCAAAAGATGTATTTACTACTATAATGAAGAACATTTACTTAATTGGCACATAACCTACAAAAGTAGCCATATTTATAAGCTTGCTGATTGAAAATAATTATATCTCTTTCATTACAATTAATTACATACTTAATTTATCTTCTACTAATGTATGATATCAGCAACCAATATACTTATTTGTTTATATCACAGATTAGGAGAAAACAAATTCTGTTGCAAATATACCTACCAATTAATTTATCCACTCTACAAGTCATTGCTGACCATTACCCTTTGTTTGAAGTCATCTTAACCAATAATACTTGTTATGCAGATCTAAAAATATATACGAATTAATTTAAGTAGTTATAATCAAAGAAGTATATTACCTGTTGATTCAAAACTATTCTTGTCTTCTATGCTTCTTGTCAACGAACACAAATGCATGAAAAGGTGTTATTAGGATGGGCAAAATTATTACAACCTCTGAGCACAAGAGACATAAAAACCGAAGGTATCAAATCACATGCAAGCTATTTGGATATGAAATAAAAAAAACTAAAACGAACCAGGAAACAAAATATGGTGAAAATGTGCAATGCGAAATAAAACCGAAAAGTCACAATGTACAAAGAAAATTTATGAAAATTAAGTAAAATTAGAATTAAGTTGTCTAGTGATCCCGTCTGCTTACAAAAGAAAAAAAACAAACGAAAAAATCGCAAAATCATATAAGCAAGAAATGTATACAATATCTCACAGTCTTCACATCAGCTGACCATAGTTGAAGTCTTCTAGTTAGTTCAGCAACTCCAACGCACGCTAGTAAAACTGGAAAACAAAATAATATGATCGGAGCCAACTCAATGAAAAGCTAAAGTACATGAAATTATCTGGAAACCACTTAAAATATTGGAACAAATAAAATAAATTTCTCAGTAAAACACATAGAAATGTCAAGTATGCCTTTTGATTGCTTTTGATAGGCTAAAATTTTAATAAATGCATATAATTTCAAAAAAAGTACTAAAATATAAAAAACAAATGCATTTATATTTATAGCAACATTACTAAATTACGAAACACATAAAACAACCGATCCTGAAAACATACCTGTTATGTTGAAAAATGTCACCTTACCCTCACAGAATATTACCCTTCAAATCAGCTGATGTAACAAAACATGACAAGAAAATAAAGTTATTTGGACAGCGCTTGATTGATGGACAAAGCGAAAACTTTTGCTACCTTATATCATGCGAAAATTGGGGAGAAAACACATTAATAAAAGTTGTAAAGAAAAGAGTGTGAAACTGAACATTATTTTAAAATATCATCTTCGTTTCTGTTCTTGCTAAATTGAAAGGATAAAAAAGAAACAACAAATAATTACGAATGAATATAAACAATTTCAATTAGATTTAGTAAAATAAAATAATCGTAAAAACATGATCCTTTCCGCACATATGTAAATTTTTAAACGAAAATAAAAAGCATAATAAATAATAAAATCTGGTTGGTTCTGAAAATAAACGCAAAAAAAGCATTGTTAGCTATAAACAATTAGTGTTGCATAGCAGGAAAATGTCACTAAATCAAAATATCAAAAAACAACAATATATACGAAACATATTTGCAGGTGCAGTTCTGTGCAGCCTGAAAACAACTATTAATAATTCAACTGCTTCCCTGTAAAATAGATATTTTTGCAGTAATCACATAATTTAATTAGTTGCATAACTAAGTCGGAGTATTCATAGAAATCCTAGTTGCTATCATTGTTTAATATCACAAATAAAGTTGTTATTAATCTAACAAACGAATAAAAAGTTATCAGTAATAAATTGGAAAGCATACTTATTTCACTTAAGCAAAAGCCCGATAGAATTCTAACAAATTATTGTCGGGAGTACCTAATTTTTGGAATGGTACGCTGATAACTACAACAGCACGAACCAGTTGGCATTTGATTAATGCTTGCGACAAAGGGAGACGTGCGGTATTAAAATATCGCTTGAAGCAAGTGCAGCTTAGTGCATGTTTTGTGCACCCTTACTACGACTGCGGTCATTAACCCGTATCACTTGCAGTGCTGGGCGCATCAAGTTATACAAATGCATCGCGCTGGCAAGTGAGAAGGACATTTAGCGTGAATTTAGAACATTGCTACTTTGCATACAATTGCAATTATCAATTTAAAATAAAATGACCTCATGCACAAAGTAATGCTAAAATAATGCAAATTGTTGGGCAATGTTTAAGGAAATAGAGTGTAAAGCGTCTGTCTTATAGCGTATATAAAATAGTGCATGGATGTTATCTACTTACAAATGAAATTGTTAACTATAGCAGCGATCACAAAGCAACGGAAAAGCACAAATGAATAAAAACAACACAAATTAACAAATAATATAGCACTAACATTAAGAAACAGAAACACACCCAGATAGGACAGCGCTTCGGCGAGGAATGCCGAAGCGCAGCGCACATTGACCGGGTCAGTGTAGATTCCTGGCTGCTCGGCGATCGTGCGCAGAAGAATCTTCGTCAAAATATTCGTAACTTCACGAATATATTAATCGGGCACTTAAATGGGCGCGAAATAAAATAAAGGACCAACTAATTAATTATGATTAATAAAAATTACATATTAGTGTTTCAGTAAATAGTCATTAAAAATATTGATCACTACGAAAGTAAATAATTAAACCACTTTATTATATGCACTTAAATATTAATTATCGCATTTAAAAACAAATAATTAAATGTCTATCACTATGATACTAATAAAAAGAAAACATTAGAAATAGAATAATAAAAATAAAACTTTAGGTATAAAAAAGAAAACATTAGAAACGAAAATAAGAAAAAGGAAAAATTTTTGCAGTCAAAATATTTATGCACCTTACACAAATATTTTGACAAGACATTTACCATTATTTACAATACCTGTAAGGAATAAATTTCCATTCAACCATAACAGTCTTGAAGATAATTTATCGCTATTTACCACTCTATACCCTTGGTTGGTACATTTTATCACCCTTAAATAAATACAACATAAATCATTCCAATTGAAAGCATGGCCAGCAAAACATGGTAAATCCACTTACGATGTGTATTAAATCCGAACAATAAACTAATTTTAATTTGTTAGTTAACACGAATAACATATATCAAAGAGTATAATTAGTATATTAATAATGAATAAAATTAACAACACCCTTTTTCCAGATATGTATGCGTTGTTATTTATGGAATAATCAATGGCCAACTCATATTCATATTTTCTTGTTTGCTTCTATCAAACATGGCACTAAATAACATTGCACGATACATAAATCTCCTCAGCATAAAGACCTATTTAACTCGAACGCATCGAGATGTTGATCAGTTATTGTTATTTTGTTGAACTTGACTTTCATTCAAAACATATGAAATAATGATTGAAAGCGAAAGCATATACGATACTCAACATTATTTAAATATATTTTTAAATACAATAATCACAGAGTATTTTCAATTGACAAGGTGTATACTAAACGTGTTCAGTTCCAATTTAAATATCAACTTGCGTTTTGTTCCTCAATTAATTTTCATTTTAAATTCAACAATAACAAGACATTTGTATTCTTCTAGTGGTTATCAATGTAGAGATATTATAATTGCGAATGAAAATGTGTGGAATACTCTGGAACAAGTTGAGTTTTACATTCAACGACAAACAACGAAAGATTTCTCACAAAGGAAATATATTTTAATTAATTTAGACGCGAATTCATCATTGCCAGATGTTTCTACTGTTGAATATCTTAATTATATAAGGGATTTATTAATTTTACAAGCGGCGAATGATAAGTTTGTTTTGTACACTCATGTTATTGGAAATGATAACAAAATTACGTTTGAATTATTGGATGTATGGTATTTTCGTAATGAGAGTTTTATGATGGGGAATAGTTTATTTCCTGATAAGAATCATAATCAGGAAGGGAGAATGTTGAGGGTTGGTTCTTTGGATTATATTCCTTATGTTATTAATGGTTGATTGATTGTTTATGAATTTACATATTGTGGTAACTGGCTGTTTTTATAGAGGATGAACTTGGAAGTGAACTTTCGCTGTTGAAAGCGTTTAGTGAACATTTTAATTTTACTCTGAGATTGTTCACTTTACCTGAGGATGTTTGGGGTAATATGTATGCAAATTGGACTGGCACTGGTATTATGGGGCAATTGTTGGAAGATTTGCATGATATTATATGTGGTGGGATGTTTCCTCTGCCGAAAAGACTACAGTTTTGTGATAATACAATGCCTACTGGATTTTCACAAGTTAGAGTTTTAGTACCAGAACCCAGGTAATATTTAAACAATTTGATTTAAATTTGCACAGTTTATATATGCTTAATACTAAGTTAATAGTGCAATTGATAAATCTGCAATTTTAATAACAAATACTTCTTCCTCTTGTTAGTGATATTTTAAACTAGTGATTTCCAAATTTCTTTGGTTTAATACTTCTTTCTAGAGAAAATATTATGTACCAGCCTCTTAAATTAATCTTAGTGCACGTACTAAGATTACTATATTTTGATAAGGTATACGTCAAATTCACTCGTTCATTTTTAGATATATGTATTTGATAGTTATTTTCATATCATAATTTTTACTTATAGTTAACATTGCTCATGCCGGCTATATAAATAAAGAGCATAGGTAAATTAATGTTTACTATAATGTTCGGAGTACTTATAAGACTAATTTTAGTACTTCTTCCAACAATTCAACGCTCTCAAGTCCCAGCAGAGTCACTAATAACTTAATGTTAAACAAACTAATAATTTTACACGAATAATTTAAGTACTGAATTTCAAATTAAATAATGTAATGTAATTTGTTTTTAGAATTCATCATGGTTGGTTCTCACATTATCGCGTATTTCATATTGAAGTTTGGTGTGGTCTATTCACCACTCTAACAATTGTAATCATAGCAAGAATCTTTGCTAGATTATCGAAAACGAAGCATTCATTAGTTGTAATTGTTCCGCGAGAAATTTTTAATGGATTGGCAATGTTAGTAAACCAATCACAAAAGGATGACAAGTTTATTTCGTATTCTTTCTACCGATTTATGATTGGTATAGGTTCACTTACATTTTTATGCATTAGCGCTGCTTATTCGTCAAGATTACTTGGTCAAATTATTCTTCCAAAGTATTCCCTATTACTTATTGTTAATTTAGTTTTAAATTAAAATCTTTGTAGATTTTCTGGTAAGCTTTCAACTGTTGAAGAAATGGTGAATGCAAATCTACGATGGGCTGATCAAGATGGTGAATGGGTTACATCAATTGCAACAGATACTAGTGTAAATTAAATAACAAATTCTATGTATTGAATTAATACTTTTGTCTTATTTTAGCCAGTGTATCAAAAACTTGTCAGTTTGTTTGAGACTCATACGACTGAGCGATTGAAAGAGTTAGTCTATAAAGTTAATTATGCTTATCCTGTTGAACTTGTACCTTCAGGTATGCACTTTCTATAAATTAATTAAATAATTAATTATTATATTTCCCGGACTATAAGAAAATGTATATAATAGTTACTCTAAGGTCATATTATTTATTCATTTTTAATATAATTTATACTAGCAACTTATAACACACATTTACAGACAATTTCTTAATGTTTTAAAAGGAAATAAATCGCGTCTTATAGTCTGGGAAATACAGTAATTCATATATTAACACATTTTATAACATAATAATATATAGGTGGATATTCGTTTGGTACTTATTTTGACGATAAAATAATCCGAAAGTATGAAGTGATGAACGACAATATCTATACTGTTTATGACACAATGCTACTTCGAAGAAATTCCGTATTGCTTCGTCAGTTGAATCTGTTTATCTTAAAATGTTGGGAAAGTGGATTAATTTTTGCTTGGGAACAATATGTATGAAGTATTAATAATATCTTAATCAATATTAATCCAAATGTTTCAGGCGTTTGCTGAACACACCAGTATGCAAATTCAACTAGCAATGTTATATGGTAAAGTTACGATACCCACAGAGCCACTGGAATTTGAACATCTAAAAGGACCATTTGCTTTGCTAATTATTGGTTATATTTTATCCATACTCATATTTGCTATTGAAGTACATAAAAAATTAAATAGATGTTAATTTATTCAATATGATTTTATATGTTTTTTATTACTTTTCCTTAAGCCCTCCTACAACGCGGGTTAATATAACGCGTTTTGGTATTACACGATTTCATGTTCCACGTATAACAAGATTTTCTATATCGCAGAATTAATTTATAGGTACGATATTAGGGAATACTGTATTTCTATGATTCATAAATAACTATATAATTTAAAGCAAAGTAATGAAAAACAAAATTCCATTATCTATATTAATTGCTATCTATTTTTTATAATTAATCAATAAGTATTTACAAGTAGCCTCTAATTTTTTGATGAATTTTTTTTAAATGTATACAATTCATATATAAATATACAAATTGCAACTAAATGACCAAAAACCAAAAGCATTAAAATACCCTTAATATGCCTTAAACCTAAGAGTACTTCCGTCGATATTTTTGCTGTTTGCAGAGCACGAATGTTTTCGTATTGATGACTATAACTCATTAAAGCCTATCAAAAAAATCATTAATGAATATTTAAGTGTGACATCCATAAATAGAGTAATTACCATGATTTCCCAGCGTACAAACAACCCTGTCTCCCTGACATTTAACAAAAAGATATTAAATGTTTCCAGGAACATGGAATGTTTCCTCATTGGCAGATAGGTGAATTGCCTATACAACTTATCAGTCATTACCTTGTAATGATTAATGTGATTTGGTGTAATGTAATCACGAAATGTCCACATGCGTGATTCAAGCGGACTGATAGCGAATGCAAAATCTTCATGATTTTCAAACAATTCTTGCAGTTCAGATACATTATAAACGTAAAATTTCTCTCTTATTTTCTCATATACTGCCTGAAAAGTCAAATTTATTTAAACTTTCTTTAATAATGTATTACATTTTATTTTTACTCTATCATCACCACTTAAAGGTTTAGCCCAATCAGGATGATCAGCACCCCAATCTAAATTACTTTCAGCCAACTCTTTAACTGTGGAAATATCACCTTCATATTCACCAAATATTAATGTTATTGACAGTCGACTGCTAAAAACGCATTGATGAAGAACAGCCAATGCCAATGACCATACAAAAAAGCGTTTTGCTTGTATTAAGATATTTGGATTGACTGGTTGCATGATGAAGATACTATAAGAAATAAAGCACATTTTTTCCATTTCTTCATTGCGTACTGCAACAGCTGATAATACTGATAGTAGAACAAATGTTATAAAAAATAAAAACCACGTAATGGGAGCGAATAAGTTCAAGATGCTAAACCATGATTCTAATATCCTACAACAGAAGAACGAATATAAATCATTTATAATTTTTAATATTTTTACTATAAATGATAATGAGGTCACCTGAGCAATTGAAATAAGTATCTTAAGAAAGAATGCACTATGATTTTTGTACGTTTCTGTCAAGAAGTTCAAGGTTAAAAGTATATTATTCTTGGATAAGCCTTTAACTTGCAAAATTGACAGCTTTCAAATAATTTTTTATAGTGAATACTTTTGCCCAATTAACTTAGCATTAATGCTATCTCAATGTATTTTTTGTCTTTCTTAATTAAGAATTCCTCAACATATTTTTATAATATTATCAATTCTTGGTGCAGTTTAAATGTACCTCTAATCAATGTATCTGCTCGTATAAAATAGAGGTGCAAAAATAGAATAATATTTAGAATCGCGGAAAAATGGGTAAACCGATTTTAATAAACTCTTATTTTTAAGATTCGTCTTCATTATCAGACAGATAAAATGATGTAAAAATTTTAAAATTATATGAAACGGTAAAATAAGGAAAAATGAAATAAAAAGCAAATGAAATGTAACCCAAATTGTACACTGAATAAATTATACAGTAATAAAAAAATTAGAAACCAGTCTGTACATTATATACATTTAAGAATTTTTAACAAATAAAAATGTCACGAATAAAAACATCTCAAAAAAACACAAAATGCAAAAATAAAGTACCCAATATTGTTAGTTAATTAATTGCAGAAACAAGCAAAAATCTCACAAGATTTCTGTCGCTAAAAAATGCCTCTATATCATATATCACTACATTTTGGTACATCTTGTGGTACAAACTTTAAACTTTAAGAATACCTCTATTCAATAAATCGTTTCAAAATTAGTCTTATAAGTACTCCGAACATTATAGTAAACATTAATTTACCTATGCTCTTTCTTTATATAGCCAGCATGAGCAATGATAACAATAAGTAAAAATTATGATATGAAAATAACTATCAAATACATATTTCTAAAAATGAACGAGTGAATTTGACGTATACCTTATCAAAATATGGTAATCTTAGTACGTGCAAGCGCTAATATCAAATCACACTGGTAATATATCCAGAAGAGAAGTATTAGGTAGTTGGGAATAGGATTTTAGTTGGGAATAGGAGAAGTATTAGGTAGTTGGGAATAGGAAGGATCAAAAAATCATTTATAATCATACAGGAGAGTACTACCTGAAACCAGCCCTACTATGGGTCATTAGGGTGATACTACTTGGTCAAAAAACAAATCAACTTACTTCGGTATTGGTACCAAACAAGTACATCCATACAAAGTTGAAGGATAACTAAAATCGTAAATAGCATATTCCTCAGGAACAGATAAAAATGCTCCAAATATCGTATCGTATTTATCAGTCAATAAACCATCATGTAATCCAGTACTATTGGCAACTTCAGAACTATTATCATAAAACTCTACAGTTCCAAAATATTCTCCAACACCACCCAGAAAAAACTCCATTTTATATCGGTTTGCATATTGTCTACATAATTCCATCTCACTTCCAATTCCCAATACTAAATAATCAATAAATTACTGCAGCTCAGTAGAGCAAGAATATACTTCCATTACCTGCATCACTATAGGGTATAAAACTATCCGTTGCTACTCTAAACACTTCAGGTAATCCCAAAGAAAATAATTCACTGTCACCACTCAACTCAACAACATTCGATCTAAAATCATGTGTATAATATGTAACATTTTGTACCCCAAAATTAATAACCAAGAAGTAGGGAATGTAATTCAATACAGTCGAATTAAAAACATCATTTAAAACACCAAAAGAACCATTAATTGTCATCACAACATAATGTCTTCTATTAAATCTCAATCCCGAGTCAGTAAACTTCAATTCATCTTCAATATTCTCAATTAAATTCCTCAGTTTATCACATTCCTCGCACAAGATCAAAAACGCTTGGCAGCGGCAAGAAAAAGCCAAGTCATTCTTATAATAACTATGATTTCGTTTGATCCACATTTCATCACTGTGCACAACCTGTATTGGAATATTCTTCAAGTCAATATCACGATTACTCAAATTAATAATCAATGCACACGTTAAATTGAGCAGATGATAAAACAATTGCTGAAGGATCACTTCATTAATTCCTTCATTTTCTTCTTGATTCAACTCTTTGTTGAATATTGCTTCCATTGTTTAAATGCAAGTTGAAAGAATACATATCTGAACTTTATTTAAGTACCAAAAACTTTATTCATTTGTCGTATCAATCAATCAAAAGTTTGTCACCATTTAGCATATTTTCAGCTCAATTTTCCCCATTATTGAAGACGTATAAAGTGTTTGGGAAAAAAACTAAGTGAAATAAAATAATCATAAATCTGAATGTGTACTTTTTTGCATGATTATTGATAATATCAACGACATCGACGAAAACTGATATATGCATGCATGATGTAAACTTATTGACAAACGTAAAATTTTTTGCGCATTATTGGGAATTCTTTTAGTTTTGGGACTTAATAGCAAGAAGAGGTAATGGTTATTTTTTCACTGGAATTGATAATAAATTGTGGAAATAAAAATAGCATAATCATTTATCATTATTAATTGTTATCGTATCTGGCATGTCGTAATAATTATTGAAACATACAAAACGCATGTGTGATATAATATTATTAATGAATTATTCAAGTAATTGTTCGCTGAATATGTAAAATAGAATTTACTAGGGAGTAATAAAAACGATTTTAAAGGGATTATGACAGGAAACTGAAAAAGCTTTTAAAAGTTTACAAGCAGCAATTTCAAGTTTACATGTATCTTAATATTAAAATATTCCATTTATGGTTAAAACAAATTGAAATAGTTTGAGCTTTAAATTAGCTAAGTATGAAATTGGTGTAATAAATCCTGCAATAAAAATTAAGCTAATCTAATATGAAATTATAAACTAATTGTGGCACATAAAATAACAATATCGATTTTGTTTGTAGTGAATTAAATGGATTATTAAATATTTAAATTGTTTAAATACGCTGGGCAGCTGAGTAATAATAATAACTAATCATGGCAGACTACAAGTGATAATTAATTACTGATTTGCTGATCTGGAAAACAGTTATGATAACTCTTAACTAACGAAATCATTTTACATAGACAAGTATTCAATTAAAAAGAATTTAAATATTTTTAAAGTAATGCAACTATACTCAAAAACATCTTAACCTGTACTGAAGAGTCTTATTGTCTTAATATAACCACAATTAATCTTAATATTTAATTAATTATTCGCAAAAACCATATTATTTTTGTATTCCATATAGGTAATAAATACTTTTTGAACGTATAGAAGAGTACGACAATTAATTTTAAAGATTTAGCTGCGTAGTTACTAACTATGATTACAAGTTACAATATAACTGCATTTAAATAGTTAATAAAAAATAACAATAACAGTGTGCACTGCGACACCTGGTGCTGAAATCGAATATGACTATAAGCATGCATAAACACAAGAAGTGAATCAGCTGTTTGGCATGTGCGAGCGCGTCTGCTGATGGCTAGCACCAAGGTTTTTGCTGTTTTCGAATTAAACAAAGTGTTAAACAATAAAAATAACGAGCTCATTACAAACAACGTTTGGTGGTCGTCCGTTACGTTCGTGGAAGTGTAAATTTAAGTATTTCACATTCGGAATTAAAACGTTTACATGTGCGGTGGTGGTTAGTTAATGTTCGGTAATTGAATGCAGTTGCAATTGGGCGTCATGGAAGACGTTCGCCTGCTGATTCAGGAAGAAGGGCGCGAAGCACGTAACCTCCTGACATTCAGTATTGCCGTAGACGACAGATTGAGTAAGTTGGCAGTTAGCGTCAAATTTGTTTATTTATTCGAACATTGTTCAATATTTCTGTAGGTAAAGTGTCGCGAAAGCCGCCGTGTCCACCACGTATAATTGAAACACGTCGCTCCCTACAACCAAATCAACCGTTCCGTTCACGTTCCGGCACAAGGGTCAGATCTGCGTCCACCGGCAGAGATAAGAAATCCGAATTAAGGGCAAGATATTGGGCATTGTTATTTGGCAATTTGCAGAGATCGGTGAGTGTATGCTCAGAATATAGCAAAAGCCAGCTGTTCTTCATGTTATTAATTTTTTCATTTGTAGATTGGTGAAATTTATAATACGGTTGAGACGCATGAAAGCGTGACAGAATGCCAAGAAGTGACATTGGTTTTAGAAAATTACCTTCGTGATTTCAACGCGTTAGCAGAGTGGTTTCGTTTGAAATGGGATTATGAAAATACCCCAGCGCCTCAACGCCCCACATCACTGGCTTGGGATATTTGCAAGACGAATCTCACAAACAAGAACACATCGGGCAAGTCGAGCCCAAATCTCGGAAGCAGTGGACGCTCAAGTCCAAGCACGGGCAAAGTGAGTCCACGTATACTCGGTCAGAAGATACGTAGTTCAAGCTCAGCTCCAACAAGTCCTTTGCCTGTTGAGAAACCTATACTCGAAGATAAAATACTCGAAATCAAACCAGAAAATAACATAATTAATAACAACAACAGCGATATTCAGGACATTCAGTTCCTCAATGATTCCTTTCTCCAAGAGGGCAAGAAACTTTCACAAACCGAAATCGACGAGAATGCAACAGTTACTCGACTGTGCAATCAAATCAACGATTGTAAGGTAAATGAAATTCAAGTACTCAAAGAATCATCAGCTGCACCAATGTTGGATTCGCCCAGCGAAGACCAGAGAACTTATGATATCTTTCGAAAGATTGGCGTGCAAAGTGCTGAGAAAAGTACCAGCACAGAAGATGATTTCCCACGACTTCCAGTCGTTAAAAAGTCGCAAGCTGTCAAAGTGAGCCAAGAATGTCAAACTGATGATGTCGATCAAAAACCCTCACCACCTTGTGCAAAATCCAAAACAGACAACAACAAATTAGCAAAGCCCAGTCCAAGACCAGCTTATTCAATGGCGTTGACCAAGAGCACCACTGCAAAAGTCGCTACAACAACAAAGTCAAAAGTTGATTCAAGACCTTCGTTTAGCACGACTCGTTCGGCGCCCAAATCGTCTGCAACAACAACCACATCGCCATTTAGTCCTGCGAATCGCTTCACTCCCAGGATATCGACTCCGTCGCGCAATACACTTGCACGCAGCAAGACTGTGGGCGATATGAAAAGTCCACGAGTCAAGAATACAAACAACCGTTCAGAGAACAAACCGCCCCCACGTTCTCCGAATGTCAACAATAGTATTACAAAAATAACTGCAAAAGTCAATGCTACACCCCCGCGTTCAGCGCGTTCGTCAGCACCGAATATCAACACGGCAATCAAGAAAGATTACGGTAGCTCAGTGGAGACGTTGGTAAATCAAGGCAAGTCTGTCGAGAATATAAGCGCCAATTTTACGTCGGCCAACTCAATTACAAGCTCGGTGGAAACGTTGAATAATGAAAACGTGAAGAAAACAACTGACGGCTGGCTGACCGTGAAGTGTCGTTCGCGGTTCAAGAGTGGCGGCAAAGGTCGCAAGTCCGACACGGCGCTATCGTGGGCGACGCGTTTCCATCAGGTAAGTGCAACTGCCAGCTTGCCAGCGTTAGCACTCTTGCCCGAGAGCAATAACGAAAAGCCGACCATTGACAAAACAGCAAAAGATAATTTAAATACGTTAAAGTCACTAAAAAGCATTGAAAAGAAGGAGGGTAAAAATGAACTGCGCGCAAAGCTATACCTCCGTCGGTCGCATACAACGCTCTCGAATGTGTGCACACGCGTTACGCACAGCGCCCAGGAAAAGAATAAAACTAATATGAGCATTAAGAAATCAACAGATCGTGAGAAGTACGAAGAGCGCCGCAAGAAAGAGCTTGACTCCGAGACGGACGATGAGAGCAAGAATAAGGAAGCGCAGGAGGACGACATGGCCAGCGAGGAAGAGCATCGACAGAAGGCGCGTCAACTGACCGAGGAGGAAGACCGTCTGAACTTAGAAATTGCCAAGTTGCAAGGGTTGGAGATTGATGTCGATACTGAAACGGATGGCACCGAAACAGACGGTGAGCTGCAATGTGATAACGATGATTGTGGCGATTATGAAGAGAACGGTTTGGGCGCTGCGGTAGATGATGAATTATCCTTGGAAGCGCGTTATGAACCTATGCTCGCTGGCATGAATTGGGCTGAACGTGTTGATACTTTAGCAGCCCTGGAGGCACTTGTGGCACGTCATCCAGGACGTGCATTGGAGCTGCATCAGAAACTATCTAATCCTCTACGAAGATGCACGCTGTCGGAAACTTTAAAGAAGTATCAAGCGAAACAAGCGCGCGCTCAACAACGGCGTCAAATATTGCAGCATGAGAAGGCAGTTAAGTTGCAAGCATTATTAGCACGCGTGGAAGATGTTAAAGCCGCGAAATTACAACTTATCGAAGACAAACGCAAGCGAATGGAGATGAAATTACAACGTGCTGCACAGAATCGCAAGAAGCACTTGAAGGGCATCGTTCGTAAGGCGCATGACGAAGAGAATAAACTTAAAGAAATTGCTTTCATCAATGAGATAGAAGCACAAAATAAAAAGTAAGTACCGTAGGATTTCTCATATGTTTATAAATAATGCTTATTTTATATTGTTTTTTATAGACATGATTTCCTGCAATTATGCCGTGAACAACGTGATCGCGTGCAAATTTTACAAGACGATCGCAAGAAGCGGCAGGAGGAAAAGGCTGCCAAAGAGGCAGCAGTTGAAGAACGTCGTAAAGCTATCGAACGTGAACGATTAGAGCGTCTTGATAGAATGCAGGATGAACGTCGTCAAAGAGATGAACGTATTGGTCAGCAACAACAACAGCGTGAAAGAGAACGCCAAGAATTAGCTCGTGAAAAGGCACGA
Source organism: Anaulacaspis nigra (assembly GCA_030264675.1). Lineage (NCBI taxonomy): Eukaryota > Metazoa > Arthropoda > Insecta > Coleoptera > Staphylinidae > Anaulacaspis > Anaulacaspis nigra. The sequence continues at coordinate 11,760 of JARJDV010007586.1, read as the reverse complement.
GATCGCGAAGAACGCAAATCAGCTCTATTAGCGCAAACTTTAGCCTCTAAAGAGGAACTTCACAAGAAGATTCTGCAAAAGCAAGAAGAATCTGCACGCAGGCATGAAGAAAATATTGAACAAATTCGCCAAAAGGCTTTGGAGTTATCGATTCATCGTTGCCACACTGATGATAATCAAGCTCCCAATATAACTCCTTATCCAACACAGAAGTTTTGCACATTATGCAATGTACTTGTAAGTATTGATTGAAATCTGTAAATATGCAATATTAAGTGTATTCTGTGTTTGTAGATTACATCTGAAGTGTATCTAGTCAGTCACCTCAGAGGACGCATGCATCAGGACGCTGTTAAGCAAGGCTTGGGCAATCAGAATCTCACAGGCGCTGAGCTAGAAAATTACAATCTGCAGAAAATAATTGATGCACCCGCTGGCAAAGAAGATCCAAAAACGGCAGCGGCTAAAGAGCGCAGTAAAGCATATAAGAAGCGCAGCAAGAAAATACGCCAACGCATGGCGGTGAAGGCAGCCGAATATGAGAGCTCCTTGAAAAAGATCAACATCGACAGCGTTAACAAGCGTCATCTGAATAAAAATATTAATACGATTAGCAGTATTACAAATCAGCCAATGCAAGGCTGGTCAGCAGCTACGTCTAGTCAGTTGGATCGCCTTCTGAATGAGTTGTCGCGCATTCTACACAAGGGCAGTGAGAATGACGTACTTATTTTTCAACACGTGAATGGCTTTGGTGTTCTTGCCAAGCTGCTAAGTCTAGGACTGGATGAACAATCTCATATTGCTCCAAAGTATGTGATTAAATAACGAAATGTATAATAGATTTTTATCAGTTCTTATTGCAGAACTATGATCATCGCATGCAATTTGTGGCAAGTTGCAAGCCGAGGACTCATTGGCCAGAAGACATCCGAATATGTGATTCTATCGAATAAAATCATCCCTGTATTTGATTTACTTCTAGCAAAGCTTCAGGTGAGTTACTTTTACTTTATTATTTTTAAAAACATGAATGGTGTGGTAGAAGTAGAAATCTTCAGCTTTGGTGTAGACTCTCTTATTTGATATATTCGAAAGATGGCGCATCATGACTGGTTGCACATGAAAGAATAACTCCACACGTTTGAATGAGCACTTTTGAAAAAATTTCTTCCGGCATTGTTTTCAAGGGTTGCAAATTGCGGTTTGCTGATCAGATTACTTCGTGGATACGCGCGTCTACCTAGTTTTGCATGTTAATATTTCAGAGTATATAAACGCGATACAACCCAATCCCTGACAATATTACATTAGCATACGCGGCATGCTTTTAGGCCTTGCGGTAACTGGTAAATGGCACTTCTCTCTTATGTTCTTCCTTCGCAGCGTGCAAACTCGAAAACCGCGCAGTTCAGGGCTCGTGTTGATACTCATGATGATGATGATGATGATGACGAGAGGCATGTGCGAAAGGATTGTATATGACAATATAACGCATTAGGATCATTTTGCGAGGGAAACGATTTTTCACTAAATTTGCCTGACTAGGTGGGCTTAAAACAAGCTCTCGTTTATGCTGCGCAGATTTACGCACGGATTTGTCGCATTTGAGCAACTATAACGATGCGTGCGTTAAACGCATTGGTCCATATAGTGCGCTGATATGGCGTGATAAGCCGTATACTTTGTTTGCGCTACAATGCACTATGCGCGGGCGGACCGACCAACCGATGAATATTCAATGCAATAAAACGGATTAGTTCGTATAGCATTGCGTATGCATTCAATGTGCAATATGCCCCGTCGTTTTCCTTCCACATGCATGCGCATTTCATCAGCGCTCGTCGACGGATTGCTGGCAATGCAAGAAGTTGCGCACTAGCGGCAGCAGCAGCAGCAGCAGCGAGTAATTCATGCTAAACTCACGCAAATCACCCCAAATTCAAAGTCAAACATTTGCTTTTGTATCCCATCAACGTATGCGGTCTGACCATCGATGTATCATCTGATTACTCGACATGTGTCGACAGTGTTTATACTAACTGTGCATTAATCTGATCAACAATAACAAACAAGGATCGACGAAAATAGACATAAAATTCGCAAATTTGCAAAGTCGTAAAACTTTATGCGCTAGCAGGGCGGGAGATTGATTTTGGACAGACGAACGAACTAAAGTGAAAGGCACAGAAGGAGTGCTAGAAATGAAACGTCAAACTTGCTGACATGTTAGTTGGACTGAGATTGAAACGTTGTACTTGTTTCAGGTGATTGGCACGGCTGTTGAGGAAGCACCACCATCGGATCCACTTTGCACGGCACTCATGCAACTCCTCACAACTGTTTTGAGGAATGCCCATTCGGACGTGCCGCCCAACCGCATGCAGGATCTCATAAGGTGAGTGATCCATATCCATAGTCCCTGAATTTGCAACGCATTTACTTTGCGGATAAAAGTAGAATGCGACCAAATGTGGCCTCATTAATAATATCCAACCATTTGATAATCGATTACGACACGACAACGCGTCGTCGAATATATATTGGAATATTCAAATGCGTTTCACATAATCGTGAAATGTGCTGATATCAATTGATATCATCAACCTGGCGAGCAACAGCGAACAGCAGACGAGTGAAAGGGGTGACATATTGGGCGTGACGGCGGAACCAATATATTTATTGATGTATGCATATGCATTTTCCGGGTTTTCATTGCCTGTCTTTGAGGAGGAAAAATCCATTAGCGGCTCACAAAAGAGCGCAGCGCATAAATATTCGTGCTAGTTGTCCATTCAAATGCGCGCCACACCTACCTTCTCCCCGTAATCATAGTGCGTGCGTTGCGCATTTTTGTATTTCTTACAAACGGGATTTTTTTGTGTTGCTGTTGGTGGGTGGTTGGGTTATTTGCATGCTTGCATAACGATGATTACAATTTCGATGATGTTGTTGCAATCTGAATGAAAACGGCGAAAAGACGTAAACGGGCAAGGGATGAAATTGAATGTTTATAACATCATGCTAATGCAATAAAACCGAATGAATTGAATATCCATTCGGTGTAAACACACATACACATTCACACACACGCGTGCGTGCACGCGTAGAGGACGTGAAGGGTGAAGTGAAATGGTGAACATATTCAATGATAATAAAGGGACGAAGTGTATGTGCGGGGCGCGCATCTACTTTGAATAATTCAATCAAGCAGTATAGCAAGGCGACGGCATGCAGCCAAAGGGGGTTGATGCGTGTGTGCCCCCTTTGTACGGTGCATTGAATGCATAACTGCCCGATGCTCTTTTTTTACGCGCACCGTGTGGATTCAATTCGCGAACTAGTTTTTTATTTATTGTATTTTTGCATTCTTCGATGCGCAGCTTAATTGAACAAGGTGAACGATCTCGATTGCGCCCTACTACTCCACCCCCCCACCCCCTTTGCTTGCCCGCTAAAACAAACACGATTTGTTTCTGTTGTTTAATTAAGAGCAGTACACTGATGTGCTTTTATTGGCACGCATATTAATTATGCTGGTGTTGCATCTCTACTGCCACTGCCACTGCCATGTTGTTCTCTTCTCTCCCTTCCGTTTGCCAATCGCCTGCTTATGCACTTGCACACTTGTTGTTTGGACATCTTTCAGCCAGGCGCGCAGCAGCCTGCGAAGCGATATTCGATTTCGGGCTGACATCTGCAAACAATGATAATCCGTGATTATTTTATGCTGATAGCCCACACGGCGCAGCATGACGTTTCAATCAGGCGCTAGTTTATAATTCATTTGCTCTCGACTGCACACCGAAAATGCAGGAGTGCATGGCGCACATCCGATTCAAATGCGTTTTTGCTCAATTTTGCATGAGTTTTTCCTCAATTTCACTCGCTTTCATGTCGCACAGCCTTTGAGCGACAACAATGAATATGTACAGGGATTTTTTTTCTAAAAGGCGATTTCACCAGACACGCAGTAGCAGGAGCACTAGTAGTAGTGGTAGAGAAATGGAGATGATGCTGTTGGCATGCTTGAGGAGGGCCTCAAGTGGCCGCGGCTCATCTCGCGCGCTCTTACGCGTTCCCAGAAGCGCATCCAACGCGCCAAAAGAAAGCCGTCGGATACGTAAATACATCCTGCGCGCGACGTCCTCGTACAAACAAACTTATGCGCGGCACGATGCTAGATGTGCTCTTCTAATCGGTTGTTCACCTCGCGGTCGTGACGCTTAAGAAGAAAACCCTTTGAGTGTTGTTTACCACTCGGTGACGATGACGGTGATAATGATGATGATGGAAAGACTTTATTAATCTGAGCGCACATTCGTAATTTGCGTCTTGTTTGCGTTTACGCATTAGAGAATAATTGTAATAGAAAGCGGACGACGACGCGATATTTGATATATTTTTATGGCGAAGGCGAAGGGGACACATATACGTATGATCCGCCGTTTTTATTTGGACGATGTGTGACATCCGAGGGTTGCTCTTTGTACGAATTGTAATGACAAGTGTCACTTGCATTTCACTTTATGTTATCGGCAAGCGGCATAATACATGAAGAAAGCAAGAAGTTGTAATTTAATTTTGTTTGTCCTCGTGCGTATGTTTGTTTTTCATTCACTCTCGTATTTGTCTTGCATTTTTTATTCATCAGTATTCGTATGTATATCGGATGTTGTTTGCCCTATTTGTTGCAAATGAAATGGAAATGTTGTTCGGTTTAATTATTATCTTATAGAAGACTTGTGGATATTTTACAGTCACCCCCTGCTTTTGGGGACATATGTGGTGTACGACTGGGCATCGCGGTGTATATTAGGCGCAATGATAATGCGACGCTAACTAGCCGTATCGGATAAACCGTGACGTGTGCTGAATGCGCGCACTAGTATAGAACAAGGTTTGAGTGCAATCTGCCCACATTCGATACGAGCACTCATTCGTTGCCAATGATGGTGAAGCCAGCGCACGTTGAACAAATATGAGGAAGAGACTTCTGTATCGTATGCGTGCGTGCGTGTATCACAACGCAAACGACGACGAATAATGCGGAGATGCGGCGTTTGTACTTGGTGCGCCGCCCTTATCTTCAATGTCCATCAAACGCACATCTGGCGTGCCCGAATGTCATCCTGCGACACCATCATCGCGTCGCGCGCGCCGTGTTTGCTCTCACTTTTGCGGGGAGCGTTTTTTTGGGGGCAAACCGATAAAACACGGGCCGTACGTGCATCTTTATTAATAAAATGGGGATGCACGTCTGGTATGTCTCTGGCTGGCTGTCCACCCTAGAATGAAGTAGGAAAAAGAAAAAAAACAAACCCGGAACGATGACTATTGTCCTTGTCGATGTACGACATGAGATCATCGAATGCGAAATGAAGAAGTGACGAGCATCATTGAGTGAAAAGCACCGTAGAGTGATAAAGAGTCGAGTATTATGAGGGTGGGCGGCTTGGAGGCGCACGGGAAACAGTGACATATTGATATGGGTCAATTAAATATTAATCAAAGGGATTCATACTGCAAACAACGCATGGTAGTGAGTCGTGTCCAGCGGCGGCGGTGGGTGATCATTTCAGATCAGTACGATTGCAATCGTAGCCACTCGGGAATTGATACGTGCAGATGCGAGATCTTGGTTCGATGGTGGTGGTGGTGGTGCGATTTATTTATGGATTTTAAATGTGCGTATCGTTTTGGTATCTTTATATGACGGACGCGCTGGCAATAATCGTAATGATGTTATCATATCGCGTGTGTGACCATCATAATTATTAATTAATTTTTAATTAAACTTTGGCCGGATGTTTAATTTATGTTTGATCTGCACGCGAGATATTTTTATTTGGCGTACATGAATTGTGAATGGCAATTGAACATTGAAGATTTCGCATTTGTAATGAGGTTTTAAGTAAGTAATACGAACGAACATTAAGAGATTTATGATGATGACTCAATTATCCAACCGAATGGACGAACGAGTCAATGATAAGACTCGACAAATAGAGAGAGCTATCAAATAGCACATGCCAAAATGCGTATACGTGCAAGGGTTGCTTGTTTCGGCACAGATTGAATATACATATCATTAAAAAAAAGTGTATACTTTCCGAGGGGGGGCGGCTGTATCTGAGCACTCAGTCGAGTTAGAGAACGAGAGATCTGGTGCGGCGACCACTGTAGCGAATCGACGTGGGGCGCATTGCGCAATGTTGTCCTAACATATGGGTTACTTTAAAAACGCATACATCAAAATTTAAATGCGTCGAGTAAGCAAATTCGACGCATTAAATATAAGGGTGGGCGCGCGCTGTAACACATTGTAACGTCATACGTGCATGGAGGGCAAACTGCATCATCATAATCATCATCGTTGTGGGGCTGCGAGGCCAAAGTTGAACCGATTATAGACTGCGTCGCTACCTCAATAAACACAGCGGGGCGGCGGCATTGGCGAATCTGAAAAATCACTCGGCGCGTAGTGGTGCATTAAAGCCTACGAGGCAATTCGGGATTAACGCGTGATTACGGCTTAATGCGTTGCGTATTTATGTGTTTTTTTTTCTTCCTCGTGCGCAATTGCCGTATTTCGTATTTATGCACAAGTGAGTGTACTTGCTTTTAAACTGTATTGAACGACTAGGTACGCTAGTAGTAAAGTCATGACGATGGTAATCTTTAATTTTCGCATGGATCAAGCGTGTTAATTGAAATTGTGCTCGCAATTTGAGTGTGCAAAGAAACGATACGATGGAAAAATAAGCGTCGGGCGAAGGTAGTGTATGTAGCTACACCTCAATGCTCTTGACGAACGGTGTTACGTGCACGTCTCGAACGGATTACAAGTTGTGATTTTATAATGAAGTTTGTCTTGCTTTGCTTGCGCCCCTAGCTCGCGAGCTGTACGAAACGGCGCTAAAGACACACCACGGCGAGTACGTGAAATGTTTTGTGTATCTTTGAACGAGAGCGCGCGCGCGCGCCCACCCGCGCCTCGTACTTATTAGTTTGCCATCTTTGGCGCGCCACTTTCGGCAGGATTTTGCGCTCTCTCGAAGAGAAGATATCTTGCGCGTTCTTGAGCCACTTTGGCGCTGCCTTCGCCGCGCGTCATCCCTCTCTTCGCCTTTGCGTTTTCTCATTTCTTGTTTATATATAATTATCATCGAGAGTTTCAATTAAAACCAACCCCCGACTCACTCCATATGCACACATCGCGCTCGTTCGCAAATTGCATTAAAATTCGATGAGTTTACAACATATACAACAACCACCACCACTACTACCACCTATATATAATACGCTACGCGCAGCTCGCGCGCGCGTGTAATGACGGGAATTTATTTACATTTCCAATTAGGTTTTTGAAAAGTTTTTATTTTCGACTCTGACATCTAAGCAAATAACACAGGTACACAAATATTGATTTTATTCGCATTCATTCGTTACTTTGCGTGTGCTTTTGCGCCATTGAAGGAATCAAACAAAATCCCAAAGCTCAATGGTACATCAATAAACGCTCTGCTTTTACTTTGGTCGTGCGCGGCGGGCGCGCACTCTCTGCGTCTTTTTTCCGCGGTTGGATAAAAATATCAAACAACATTGTGCATTTCATTTCTGACATTCGCATGCGAGTGAAATTCAAGTCGAATAAACAAACGGGTGAAAGGAAATCATCATCGGGTTGCACACATCCCGCTGCTTGAATTAGTTGGACGCGCGTACGTACGGGGCGCTAATGTTACCAAACATCAATGCGATTATTTAGTTAACCCACATTGACGAAGATATATCAACGCGCAAAGTTTCATACATTTCTGATTGCATTACGCATGAATGTTGTACGTGAAGGAGGGGGCGCATGTGTTTGTTGTTTGTTTACTTTGGTTTCCGTTTTGTTTTGCCCTCTGCTGCTCCGCATTCAGGTCCTCATCCTTGGCGTTGTCATTCTCGTCCTCGTCGTTGTCGTCGGTCGTCTCTGATTTCTGCGCTTATGATGACACACGCATGCGAACAATGGAATAGATGAAATGAATTCACGACTTTTCCGAACCGCGGTCGTTTGTAATTGGATACCTGTTTTCCATCGAATACGACAGAATACAATAACGAGTGTTTGGCCATTGCAAATTAGCTAGCGGTTGAACGCGCGATTGCGTGTTTATTTACGCGGACGCTCGGTGGATGCGCCTGCGTGCATGTGTGTTGGACGCAAGATGGACAATGTTTGCACGGATTGTTGTTTGTGTGTGGGCTGCGAAAGAGTTTACCGAGCACTCGATGCACCCACACACGGCAGCGCGATGTGGTTGTTGGTTGTGCGCCGAAGAAAAAGAGTGACGAAGCGGAGGAGGCGCGCGCGCGCGAGCGCATGTAAGAAGCTGAATGTCGTGCGAGAACAACGCACTTTGCGGCCCGCCGACAACTCGGAGGTTGGACATCATACACGTTCGGACAAGCAAAAGGTACGCGAAGAAAGCGCGCGCGCCGGCTCGCGTACACATTGTTTGGAAATACATTTGGGAATTGAAGGGGAAAAAAGACGAGGAGCAAATTCAAGAATTGCTCTGTCGATGCGGTGGTGCACACCTGTATGAATTTGTTCTCGCGTTCGAATTGGAAATTGAGTTTTATTATTGACTTATTGATTTCTTTGGAATTTTCCCGCTGATGACGATTGTTTAGATGCGCGCGCGCACGATTTGTATGCATATATTCATGCGTGTGTTTGCTGGCGCACTTGAAAATTTCAAATTGGAAATACGCAGCGGCGGCGTTTATTGAATAAATGCTAATAACGGCAATAATACGCCGAATGAGTTCACGCATCGCAAGAAGTGCACAAACATGCGTCGAGTGCTTTTCATTATCATCATCATCCGCACTGGCAGCAGCAGCAGCAGCAACGGCAGCGATGATGCGAACGATGGTGAACGTGCTGCTCGCAAACTAGCGTATTGCCACTGGACAAATAATTCGAGCCTGCCACTGCCGCCGCCACCGCCTCACCCTTAAGTGAACATTTGCGAATTGTCAGATGATGTAAACTGTATCTACGATAGGATGCGATGCGATGCGATGCGCGTATAGAGAGCTAAGTCCCGTGAATCTGACGCGCGTCAGTGGGCTTTCAAGATGTGTTTGCATAGAGGGTTCATGCCGACGCATGCGAATGCCGTCTGTTGTTGCATCCCTCCCCGCCACGCCGTGGCGTAAAGAAGGACACTCGAGCTGAAGCTAAAGCAGCAGCAACAGGAGTGCTCCTCCAGGAGAGAAGGAAGCAAAACAAGTGACATTGTGTGACGCTGAGAAGTCCGTCACATGCATTATACGTGCGAATTTCTTGGTGTCAAATGCATCTGCTCTTGGCGTACTTAGTGTGCTGCTTAAATATGTACACAACAATCCGAGAGAAAAATTCGCGTAGAAATGCCAGGATTTGTAATCGAAGGACAATTGTGGCAATCTGCTAATGGGACAGACACAACGAATACTGCACTGCCCCCCATGATTCAGCAAAACGATGCGCACTCATACGTGTAGCATGTGAGTGCGCGTGGCAGCGTTATGAATTCGATTAAGTTGCAATGTGCGGCGATGGAGGCGGCGACGGCAGCAGCACAGCACAGCACAGCGCAACGCATGGACCATTCATCACAATTACGCCGGAGCGTTGGCGACGATGCGCAATTGGATGAATCAAGGCATCGCAGACGCATACGATGCTATGTACAACGTGTTCCGTTGTCTAGCGCGAGCGCGTACTTCGCCGAAAAATGCTAAGAGCTTCCCAAAGCACTTAACATTACGCACTTGAACACAGCGCTTAGAAAACATGCATGCACGGACGTGCGGGCGCGCGCGCTCTCGCCGCGAGAAAACTCGCGCGTATCTCAGTGTGGATAAAAATATGAATTATGGGAGCTTTCTCGGCGTTAGTCACACACGCAGCAAGCACCACGCCGCATACTCGTCTTCTCGCGGCGCGCACTCTTTCAAGCGTTTTTCTGGCCGTCCACATGCTTCCTCCTTCTTGTGTCGGGAACGCATTCGAATTTGCCTTGCTAAGTGGCGGCATTTTTTCCACACGTCGCTGCAGCTGTGAATTTCGGAAAGTTGGGCATATCATGACAATTGAAAAATATCGGTGGCGCTTTCTTTGCGCGGTCGGCGAGATAGAGGAGAGGAACGTTTCAGGGAAATAGCAACAATATTTTTACAATTCCAACACTTGGCCAGACGCGGTCGGACGACGGCGCGCTAATGTTTTGATTCGATTAGCCCTTGTTGGTCGGGCAAGTGAAATTTATAGCGAGGCACAGTTGGCCGTCTAAATGAGCAACACTGATATGCGCCCGCTGATAAGTGGTGGAGTGCTGCCGCCCGCCTATGTAATCGCAACGGGGGTGCGCTCTAATCGCGCTCTTCGTGTTGGGTCCATGCGGTGTGCTCTCCAGCAGCAGCGGCGTCGTCATATGCGCATTATCACACTTTGGGGTGTCACTGCGAATGTGATTAGCTCGTGGAGCATGTGCAAATGCTCGCACGCATTTCACTTTTGCGGCTCGACCAGAGAAGCGGCAGCGGTAACTAGCGTTATTGATGGACAAATGCAATGCTGCAATAGCAGCGTGGCTGCCGTTGGATGCGAGAGGCTGAAGAGAAAAGGGAAAGCACTGTTTGTCATCTGATTAGTGCGCGTCCACGTTGGCAAACATATTATCGGACAAAACGGGACAAAATGAATTAAGATATTATCACTGTTAGCACGTGCATCTAATGCACACAATAATACGGCTACTAATTGGGCTAAACGAGTGTTTAATGCACGCGTCCTTTATCCTTCATTGAATTAATACACTTGTTTACGGTTGTTTCAGCTTCGCCGTGTGTCTTGGAGTCGTCGAGCAATTGTCCAAGTGCTGTCTTGCCGTTCGCAGTGCTGTCCATGATATTCCTCCAGCGTGCGCCTTCCTCTTGGCTGCTCTGGAGTTTTTGGCGGCATTGGCCGATCATTGTCCTGAAGATTCGGATCCTACACACTTGGTAAGTGATGTGCATAAAAATTTGGGTAAAGTCAAAACTAATTATTGATATTTAGGTTGGCACACTGCATGGCACCGAACTAATGGGTGCTGTGTCAATGCTTTACGGAACACTTTTGCCGCCGGATTCACCGCCTCGCGTTGAAGGACAACAACCGCCGGTGATGCTCACCTCGTGTTTGCATCTTGCAACAGCCACCTTCCACTTTCTGCGACGCATTGCCGAATTGGATCTCGTCAAGTTTCAAGTAAGTCCTTTAATTACCTTGTATTGCCAGGCAGCGTGCGTTGTCGCCTATGTTGGTTTAGTTGTAATTGGGCATTGACTATATCCAGTAAGCGTGCGAAATGCACGTGCGTTGAGTATGCATGCATAGTTGGCACTCCTTGGGGACGGGTCGCGTGCATTTGCAGTTAGCTTTCGGCCTCCAGGGAGGCAACCGCAAATATTATGCTCGGCAACCACATATTTGTTGGGCGACGCGCATCCCATTGCTGGATGAAGATAAATAAACCTGCCGCACAGGAGTACGGAGTGTGCGTGCAATAATTTGCAATAAAAATACATGTGTGCGTTTGTTTTGCTTGCGGAGGAGGGTGGTTTGGAGCACAGACTTTAAAGCGAAGAAGCACACTATCATGGCCATCATGATGATGATGATGATGATGATGACACTTGTATTCTGGAAACTGGTTTGGAAAGAAATAAAAA
>JARJDV010007585.1:0-12967 GCA_030264675.1 Anaulacaspis nigra | reverse complement strand
GGGTCGTTTACAAGCCCTAAAAGGAGCCTTGATTGCACCAAAAGGTATCTAGTGCGCAAATTTCGAGTCACCCCGTATTGTTTCGAAAAAAATATTCAGTTTTTCCGCCAAGGCAATGACATTGCTTTGAGCAGATGAAAATATTTTGTATTCTATTGATTCTAAGTATTAAACCACCAAACACATCAAGAGACGCGTCAAATACCGTCGCGACGGCGTATTTGAACAACCAGCTATTTGAAACAATTGCTGAGAATGTCACCTAAATTGAAAATTATCTTAATCGAGAAAACATGTAATATTATTTCGATATATCGAAGTCAATCGATATAATTTAGAGTTTAGGTAGATTTTTCTTAACGATGGTTTTGTTTAATTAAAGAATATATTTCACACGCACCACACCACACACGCATTCGTATTCACATAATTATATACTTCTACGGACAAATCAAATCAATAACTCAAAGAATGCTGTTTGTTCTGCTAGTGCATTCATATTGTAGTAAAATGTATCACAATACTAATTTCGTGTGAACACAAAACCTCTATACTTAGTTACAAAATGCGTCTATAATTAAAAATACTGATAACGGACAGTTACTTAATTAGGTCCATTCCCTGGAAAGCGCTGCGGCGCTCGGCTTATTTATGGGATTTTTATTGACAGGAGGAATCCAAAGATTCAAATAAAATGAAATAATACAAGCGGCACGCGGTGAACCGTGTGTGCACTTAATTAAATAAAGACCGATCCAAAAAATCCTATGATATCAGTATCGAGAAAGTGCACATTTTTTAATGTGTCATTAATTATGGGGCCAACAATTGTGCGGGGGCCAAGGATGCGGGGTCAACAATTGTGTAAATTCGACAACATATTTTAGGCAAAGCTATCACGTTCATGGGCCACTAAATCCTTCTCGACGGGCCCGGCGCCGATAATTTTTCGATTACGTGTATACGGAATCACACCGATAAGAAAGCCTGACATAATAATCCAAATGCCTGCGTGGTAAAACGACTGCGCCCAACTATGCGTCAAATCGAATAGCAATCCGCCAATCGGGGGCCCCAGCAAGTTACCAATACCCTGGCAGAGCAGAGTGAGGCCGTAAGCAGTGCTGAACCGCTCCAATGGTACAAGCTCAACGAGGATAACCGGTGTGAAGGAGAAACTACTTGCGAAAAAGAGACCGAAAAATGAGCTCATTACGCAGAGAATCATAAAATTGGCGGCGAAGTAAAACATGGCGACGCACGACACGCCACAAAGGACGAGACACACCGCATAGGTCTTCGTGATGTTCATCCACGGCTGATCGCCGGCCCAGCCAAGCGCAACCATCGAAATCGTGTTCGTTATGCCTATAACCGAAATGATCGAAGACGCCTCGGACTCGGTATATCCTAGCGTACTCGTCATATGGTCGGCGAGGTAAAAGTAAGGCACTATGAACCATATAAATAGAAGAATGGTGGAGAGCGACATGAGCAGGAAGTGCAGCTCCAGGAAGAGACTAAAGTCTCCCATACCACGAACAAGTTCGACGAACTCCGTGTACCATTTCTACGGGAAGAACAAGCAAGTGCATCAGTTAAGAGGATGGATATCTTGAAAAATGTGTGAGAACCTCGGTATTCTCCTTGGCTAAAGTTGTCATGGAATTCTTGTAAATGTTTGGACAACTGGAAGCCCGAATGCGATACTTGCGGATGTTTAACATGGCGCCGCGGTACATAATTGAATTGCGATGCAAGCGAATATTTTTATAGTAATTATTTGACATAAACTGCTTCTTGATCCATGTCGCATTCATTGGATGCGCAGCACGTTCATATCCTTTCTCCTCCAATGACGTTTTACGCGATAAGAGCGGCTCATGCAATGGCTCCACAGGCAATGATTTCTGTAAACAATTAACATGTGTAAAAAGCTGCATGCATTTGCCGTGTACAATGTCAGCTCACTTGATGCACGAGAACTTTGTTTGACTGATCGCCGGGCGCTTTCTTGAGTTTCATTGAGAACGTAACGGGTACGCGCGTAACGACTTGCTGAAGATTGGTCGAATTCAAGGCTCGATCCGATGTGCTACGCGACATTAAAACGCTTGGATAGTTTTCCAATATCACACGATACAGTTTCTTATTGGCTTTTAATTGCTCCAATACTTCAATAGGCACCTGAAATGTAATTAAGTTGTTTACTATGTAGCAAACATGTTCGGCAAGTGTTGATAATCGATAGACTACTTTTTCGTTTTGTTTCACGAACGTAGGTAGGTTGAAGTCCGAACGGTGCTTCGCGGCGCGCTTTTCCTCGACTCCATGTGGTGACTCCATGGATGTGACCAGATTCTGAAGCAAATATTGGTCATTTTTCGATTGTTTCAGCAATTTGCGAATCTCATCTAGATCTGGAAAATCCTCGGACAGGCTGCGATTCGACAACGAATTGCAACTGGAGCTTTTCTTGCTGGTATTTCTGAAATTATAATAAGTAGCACGTGAATGCGTAACATACGTAGGCCTTGATACTATGGATACATACTTGCTTTGTTCCTCGATCCACCATTGCGGATCACGCATGAGGCACCCACAGACACAGAAATTTAAAAACGTACCGGCGAGCAGCAAGACGCTACCGCGCCAGCCGTAGTACGAGATGAAAAACTGCGTCAACGGAGCGTAAATGAACGTACCCAGCCCGGTGCCACTGGCACCCAGACCCGTTGCAAGTGTGCGCTTTTTATCAAACCAATACGCAATGCAGACTACAGCGGTCACGTAGCATAAACCCAGCCCCATTCCTGCCCAAAGGCCGAAGGTAACAAGCAGTATCCCAATAGAGTCCATGTAGGCACTAGCAACGAATCCGCTCGCGGATATGAGTCCTCCCGCGATTGTCATCTTGCGACACCCATACTTATCCACCAAGGCACTCATCACCGGTCCAGTTATCAGTGGGACCGACATGAAGAGGCTGCCAATCCAGGATGTTGTTGACTTTGAGGCGCCGAATTCTTTCAGAAATTCGATGTACAGCAGGCCGAAAGAAAACGACACCCCATCAGCAATCATCGATATAATGAATGATGAAAAGACGACCACCCATCCCCAGCCGCCGTCGGGAATCTTAGGCTTCTTGAGAAGACCATTGCCGTCTTCATCGTCGTCGGACATATCACTGATCGACGAGCGCTGCGAACTAGCTGAGGACAATAGCGAAACGCGCTGTGGTGTCGCCACTTTGGTGCACTGTGTGGGCACCAGCTCAAACTCCTCGATGGGTATGGTTGCTGAGGAGTTGTTGCGATTGTAGTCGGCACTATTTGACGACTCAGTGACGTCTGGTGTCGTATCCATGTTATGCGTATCGGGTCACGCCTACGCTTACGACGAGCAGCGCGCGGTTCTTAAACGCGGATCCTTGCAAGGGACGGCGCCCTGATGTGCGCGTAACGTCCGCCTATGAATAAGCAGCGACGGCGGCTGAGGTGGTAATGACGAGTCCTGGGAATCGGTCATCAATGACCGGCTGTTGCGGGCACCAATCAACGGAAATCGTATGCGATATGCCGACTGCTATTCGACACGATACGCGCTTTTCCGTAAGGAATGTGCTTAGCCGGTGCGATATAACTACTCAGGTGTATTGCGTTCTGCAACAAAAAGGAAGCGGTCACGCAAATCGTTCAATGCATGTTGGCACTTCTGCCAGCCGTCTGGGTTACTTGCAACTACGTTTTGTTGCTATATTTACACAGCCTGCTTACAAACAAAACGCGCTCGCGCTACAAAGAGTGAACCGAAGGCAGCACACTGCGTCATTCCCACTGTTCATATACGCAACGCGAATTCCGTTTCGCTGAATGCAATGTGTATGATAAAAACTGCCACAATCCGGTTATCGCTGAATTCCGGCAATAATAAGTCCCATAATCGGACAATTATTTGATCGCTAAGCAACAACATAATTATGCTGGTAATGAACATCATCCGCAGGTACTATGACCGGCAGTGCACCGCTATTATTAGACGGTGTGAAATACATGCATGCATGCAAACAAATCGACATACATTTGTGCGGCAATATCTCCGGCATGCTAATGGAAGTTTCCACTCGGCCAAAATTGGAATCGCATGTTCAGTGTGCAAAATTGAAAGCAGCTCGAATCACTACTGTCTAGCTCCTATTCGTTCGATCACTCTCATCGCACTACTTTGACTAACACCACTTTGCGTTTTAGCAATTCGCACCAGTGCAGTCAACATTAGGATGCAATCGGTCTTGAGTGCGTATTGGCGCGCGTAAGCACATCGCGATTTTCCGGCCAACAGAATCCGACACACGCACGATTCACAGTAGAGATATATGGGTAAACGCTTTTATTATACTAGTCCAGTAAATAATGATTGCTGCGAAATATTAATGAATGCTTAACAATAAGTGCGGTCATGCAAACATAGTAGGCAAGAGCGGCGATAATGCGTTGAACGTATGCGTCGCGTATAAATACACGCGAAGGGCATCATCCTTCATGCGCGCCATTCTGATTTTCTTATACAGTTAGATTACATTCTTTATAGAGTGCTCATTGTTTATGCACACATAACTCCACGCGGAGACTAGAAATGTGATAACAAAGTTGATGTAGTGTGCGTCAGGCCACGCACGCTGCCCATCGATGTGTCACTGTACAAAGTATGATGATATAGTTTGTTTAAGGCTTTGTTTATCAAGTGGAAAAATTCGCACGCGAAAATATTCACGTGCCATGCTAGCGCAAATGTTTGCTTTCCATCCACCTGCCCGTTCACCGACCACACGAAACCAATATACGGACAAATGATTAGCCAGTCAAATCAACAAAAGTCTTTTGTTCGTTTCGCAGCGAATCGATCGCACATAGTTGTTGTCCATAGAGGTCAAGGCTGGCGCGCGTTTGTATGCAATCAGCGGGCACGTCTTTCGTGGTCGAAAAGACAATATTACTCAACCCGTCTGTGTGCTGCAACCTTCGATATTAACGCACCGCGGATGGCACCTCACATTTTGCATGCGCCGATATTCGTTAGCATCTTTGCGTCCATGGCGGCTAACTGATTAGCGTGTACGACAAGGCGACTACCGTAAACAAATCACGTCGCAACCTTCAATTCGATTGTGACGCGTGCTATTAGCGCACCAGACGAAAGCGAAGACGGCGGCGGCAGCGACTTGCGCTCACTTTTGGGTGAGTGTTTACGCGTGCACGTGCCAAAACCCCGCCTGCCTTTTCGTAGAAGTTATTTTTAACGTTATTGCGAGACCTAGAACTTGCATTTCGCGCGCCCGCAGAAAATTTGGCTGCGAATCGTAACGGCAAACCGCGCGACATTTATGAACGCGCTCATGCCACGCATAATGCGCATAAGACAACACCACAGTCAAAAAATGTGTGCTAGTTTGATTGATGGGTATGACGACAAGTGCCGCTAATCACGTTAGACGGTCACATGTGCTAACCGTTCTAAACGTGTGTGTGTGCATTAATTAGCAAAGTGGATGCGCTGTGGCGCGGGAATGCGTTTAATAGCGCACACTCTCAGCGGGCAACTAGAATGCATTAGCGATAAGAGGGAATACTCACCTGGTGCACACACCTTCGCTATCGATTCGCAGTATGTGTATAAAACTGTGATGTATCAGGATATAATACTAATAATATATATATTGAGTTTTACAATCTCGTTTGTGCTTTATCGATACGTTTTCTTTTAACTGCATGTACTTAATCGGTTGTTCGGTCGTCCAGAGAGATAGCTAGATATGATTACAACTACGCTGCTCGCTGAGTCGCGCTGTGACGGGCAGTGGTTTGAATGTTGATTTGGTTGGCGTACGAATGATGATAGTTCTGGCGGCGTCTCGGCGCGGCAATATGCATATGTATTATACGTGCCAGGACCTGTGATAGTACTCCTGGTTATCGATCGCTGTGTGGGATGTGTGCGTGTGCATTTGCAATGCTTGTGCGCTGGTAGAAGGTGTGTATGCTGCGTGTGCGCTGCGGCGACGGTAGAGAAAAGTTTGTAGGCGGTCGAGGACGCTAAATACGTCACAGTGCAGCGAGCTTCAACGGCGGACCGCAACTGACTGACGATGGCCGGCGGCACAAAGTCCATGCGGCACGCTTCTATGTCGAGTACCTGTGAAACCAGCACGTCACCACGCCGGTCGGTCGTGGTGTGCATTTTGCAGCGCGTCTTGTGTCTTTTTCTGTATGGAAATATGCGATGCATGCGTTTCCGCGCTGCAGATGCACAGGCGAAACTACGGTGATGACGACGGCGACGACAGCGTAGAGGACGACGGCAATGAGGCGGACAACGGCGACGAGCATTCCACGCCAACAATGCGTGCTATTTCCTCCATGTCCTCCTTGAAGCCTCTGACCAAAGCGCGATGATGAGGTCCCAGTTGCGCGTCTGACATGACCGCTAAACGCATTTCGTCGCCATATTGATTTAAACAAAGTGAAATGCCTATAATGACAAATGTCCCAAATAAATAAAACTGATAAGGAATTCAGCTAACATGCTTTACTTATATTTGCCTGCGGCGGTCGCCAGTAGATGACTGATGTCACTTCCTTACCCCAGGTCGTCTTCTGTTTGATATGCATGTAACGATTGTTCATCTCCGTGTAGCACACTGAATACTTGAGTGAAAGGCATCGCAAAAAGATTCCAATGAGCGTTGATGGGAACAACTTTGAAATAATGCGGCGCTTACTCTGCAGAATGCTTAATAAATACGTAAGCTCCTGCGTTGACGCAGCTGCAGCGACGTTTTGCTTAATTACTCGCAAATTATCGATGAGTGAGTCCTTTTTCGAGTCAAGTATTGGTAGGTTCAGGCACAAGAGGCCCCCGAACGCATTCACCGGCTTCACTCCGCGTTGGAACAGATAGTCCGAGTCGATGCTACGCGCCGTTATGGATATTTCCTTCGGTTGGATATCCTCAACTTCTTCGAAGTAGCGCTCAATTGCAGCACTACACATACCCAACACCACCTCAGTCTCGCTCACATTTAATGCACGTGCAATTCGTTGCACCAATTCATTGGGCACCGCATCTGACCAAGCCGTAACTTTGCGGCCGCACAACGTTACGGTTTGAATTATCTCCTGACTCGCAAATACTTCTTCGAGCACATTCTTGGGTCCATAAAATAACACGCGCAGACAATAGAAAATATCTTTAAGTGCGCGATAAATTAGTGGCACGTAATTGTAAATAATGCCGACTGTATTCCGGTAGTCACAGTATTGCAGCACCAAACAAGTGTAAAGCGCAATCAATTCAAAATAGAGCTTAACGGGCAGTCGAAACAATACAAACATGAGCGGCTTGTATAGGCACATAATGCAATTTCTGGCGAGAGTTATTGGCGATAAACTCATACGCAGGGAGTCGTAGAATGTAACGTTCCGTTTACGACTTTCGCGCGTAATCGTACTGAGCAAAAAGCTAATGCGAGACGACAAATCCCTATTGACGCCCTTTAAGCCCTTTTTGTACTCTTTGTACGTGCTGACTATATTCATTAACACAACCGCGGAATAGCGGGAAAATGAAGGGCCATCCTTCAATATTTCTGGATTCTCTAGCGGGTCATTATTTGCAATGAATTCGTTCCAATAGTTCGTAAAATCCTGGGCAAGCCTATCACGCAGCGCATACAGCCCCGCGGGCTCCTTAAACACATTACGCAGAGGCGTAGTAGACAGCTTGTTCCTACTTTTGGACAAAAATTAGTAGCAGCATGATGCGTCGATTTGAATAACTCACCAGATATTATACGAAACGGACGGCTGCAAAGGTAGTAAGTCCGCAATATTCAAACCCTCTGAGATAAGAATATGATGCACACGCAAAAATATATAATGTTGATATTCTGTACTGGGGATGACCACAACTTGCCATGGTGACACGCCTGCTGGAAGATATTTTATCCCGATATCGCTAACGTACTCCTAAACAAATAAGAGTTTCGTCACCATCACACAATGGCACATGCAGAGACAGTATAACAACCTGTACGTTCAACTCGGAAATGATGCGTCCGCGAAATGATCCGGCTGCAATAATTAAATTCTGGTCCAATTGAAATTTATCCTCAACGCTCCAGGCGTAAACGCCATAACGTGTCGTTAATGCTTGCTTAAGATGAGGGAAACTCGAGCTGCCGTTTTTGCCTACACGGTTAACAACTTCTTCGAGGTGGCGCTTTACCGCCTCGGGGTTGGCAGGACCGGCTACGTTAAGCAGTACCGCAATGATACCCTTGTTGCGGTGGGTATCGGAGAGGATGCGCAAAGTCGTGTCTTTGATAAAATGCAGTTCCGGGTGGAGATATGAAAGACTCCAGTACCATATTCCATGGAAAATGCGCACCCCTAAAAATCGCGCGTTAGAAGGCATTGCAACACATTTCCCCAATCGCCTTACCCAGATAGCTGGCGAACACCATTGGTAAGAAGAGCACAAAGATCCCAAACGCGTTCCACGCAAAGATCAGCTCCAGAACGCTCATCGCAGTATCGTAGTTTGAACGCTCGCACGAATTATAACGCTCGCTGAGAGCACACTCATGGACGATTTGTGCTCGACTCGACCGATACAACTAACAACTTTGACCCCGGTATATTACACACTGGGATTTGCATTTAATCTTATTTATCATTTATCAATAGCGCGTAAACACATTCTCAATTTGAAATAGATGAAACATTTTTATGTCATTGTGTCATCGTCCTTCAGGTCCTACAATGCACATGAATCAGCTACTTTATCAACTCGCAGACGTCCAATGTCGAAACTAGTCAGTCACTAGGCTGGCTTCTTCGAAAAAACTATAATTAATAATTAATTTAATAAGCTATGCATTACGCTAACTATCGTGCAAGACTTTTATGCAGTGCGCGTTCCGAGAAAGCCAAAAGTATAAGACATTGAACATAAACATGTATCTAATTGATAATGAAGGCAATTAATTTACCACAAAGCAAGCATAGAAAAAGTTGAACGTTGTGATAAAACGCGCAAGTCACAACAAAATAAGTAAAAATTTTTAAATATAAAGATCATCATAATAATCAACCTGAAAAATAGCATCTATTGCGCGGAAATATTAGCAACTAATCAAAATAATAGTGACCGGTATGCGCGGATAGATACGGACGACTTTTTACACTCGCAACTTAGCGACCGCCATTTTGTGTGACATGTCCCCAGTACCAATATTTCCCAAGGAGAGTTCATTCTTCTTCACACCTGCAAATCTTATCAAGTAATAGAAAAATACACACAGCGTATACATGGATTCGAATCATTTGGATATAATTACATCATATAGAAATAGTATAAATAAATTAATTTATGCCTGCATTATTAATACCACTAATATCTCCAATTTCAATAGAATAGAAAGTAAATTGACTTAATATTACAATAAAGAAACGTAACAATAGACATGATGCATTTTTAGAGTGCATATAAATTTGCTCTATTCTGTGTGTATAACAGTTTGTATACATTTGGACGCCTTAATTTCTCATCGAACGACGCCAATATATTAACATCATTTGTGGCAAAAATTAAAATCACTCAACCAACCTCAGGAGGAATTTGCAATTGTTTTACCGCTTTCATTTTGAAAGTGTATAATATATATTTACAATCATACGCGAAATTTAAAAACATTCAATACTTTCATTCCAGGAGCAATGTTTTTGTGTGTCGCGACCATGTACATTCCAAACCATATTTGGAACAATTTACGTTCAGTCACCGATTCAATATCGAACCCATTCGGTATTAAATTTATATACTCCAGCATTATTTTGATGCTACGTTAGCAGCAACAAATTCGTTCTCTCTTCCACTATAAACCGAATATGTACTTACTTACAATACTCTCGCGCCCGAGTGACGTAGCCAAGATTAACAAAATCGATCAAATATCAGGGCCTATCAGAAGAGCTGAAGAGGAGCGCAGTTCACTCTAACAGGTCATTCAATCATTTATTCACTTTCAGCGCTGTGCCGAATTTGGCCCCACTCCCAGCTAGCCACCGCCATCACCCTTGTCCTACTTGCAACGCGCCTTTGTAGATGTTGAGACTAGGTGTAGGTGTACAAAGAAGGGCAAGGCGCGGACGCACGTATCCACATAAAAATGTGTGACGCCAGAAAAACAAACACACGATATCCCGGCGACGATGCATTAAAATTGCTTGAAGAAACGAAGCGAACCATAAAAAACAAAACAACAAAAGACTTGAAAGCTAGGCGACGAATGTGACGATCACAGTTCTTTCCTTTACGTTGTGCTTTCCGCCGTTCTTTTTCTGGCCACACGGCACGAATACATCACTTGCGTGCGGTTCTGGTGGATGGTGACTGTGCGCGTGTGCGATTGTGTGTGCATTGTTATACGAACGTAGCAGCTAATCCTTTACCAAAAGAAACTTGGACAGACCACACTTCCTAGCTACTACGAAATCCCCGCAAGCGTCTAGTTCTTGGCGTGATTGTACTGCGCCTTGCGCTTGCGATTGGCGAGCATATCGTAAAACGGATTGTGGCTGATGCTCTGACGCAGACGTTGCATCCAATCGTTCTTTTCCTCCTCGTTACTGGCACTCATGCGGTACACCTGGTGCTTGCCCTCGACCACCTTACCCTCGGAGTCCGTTTTGCACGCCTTGATGAACTCGGCGCCGCCGCAGGCGTATAGCTCAAAGCAGTGCTGCTTTTGGCGGTCGGTGCAATCACGCACGGAAATGTTCTCCAGTGGAATAATGCCACGCGGTTCCTTGTCGGTGGTGTACTCAAAATAGTACAGGCAGTTATCATTGAGGATAAACCATCGCCGCTTCCAGCTCTTGTAGCGGCCGCCCTGTTTCCACAGCCAGCCCTCCTTGTCCGGATTGAAAAAAGTGTGCATCAAATCGTTGCCATCGTCTTCGGGTATTTTGAAAGGCTCCGCTTTAATGCTATCATATAAGCCCTACAACAGGCAAACAGCAAGTTCATATGGACGTTTCAGTCGCCCACTTGCATGCGAACACTACGTACCACGAGCAATTCGCGTGGAAGGTCCTGTCCCATATTGATGCCGCGATTCATGCTTATGAATTGCTCGATCGATGGCTTGTCCTTGACACTCGGATTGTGCAGCGACGTATTCAACATAATGATAGCGAACGACAACACGTAGCACGTGTCCGAATTCTCAAAGATGTTATTGTCGCCCTGGCAGTCGCAGTATCGCTTCGCGAAGCACTCCATCATGCGGTCGATCTTCTGTGCCTCCCCGGGCAGACGAAAACTCCATAAGAATTGCCTGCAACAGGTGCACGTTTATTACCTGCTACCCTCGCTTGATGCCAATTATGACTTATGTAAGTTATATAACTGCACATATCGAATACGGAAAGCCGCATTAATGGTCCCACCTCAACGCCTGCACGAGAATAAGATCGGCGAAGTCGTGCAGCGCAACAAACGCTTGCAAGACCTTCTCGTTGAAGTCGTTCTTTTCGCCGAGATAGTCACCGATGGCGGTTTTGTTGAGGCCTTCGCCCTTATAGAGAAATTGTGCAACACTCTCGGGCGTGTGCTGTAGCAGCTGGTTCTCAATCAGGTACTCGATGCCCTTCTTCGGATCCATGTTAAACTTCTTGCGGCCGATGGACATCATTTTCGTCTTGTTCCCCTTCTTACCATCCTCGCCGCATTCGAGCCCTTCCATCTCGTTGACCACCTCGCACAGCTCATCTTTGAGTTGCTATAAAACGTAAACAAAACGCTATTATGAAATTGTTGCGAACCAAAATTATTCAACATGTATTTCGCGCAAACAATTCGACCGTGACCCATCATCCGCGTATCACCATATTCAACGTCTTACCGTTGTGAACCAGCAGGGCAGCGATTCGAACAAGATAATTTTTACGAGAGACGCGAGACATTTCCACATTGCGAACACGATCAACGGAAGACACACGCACGAAGCATCAAGCGAAGTGTTTGACTGACTTGTCGTGTGTGATACGTTTGTGAGCGGCACAGTTTGACAACAACAATTGTCGATGACTAACCACCCCAATTGTGTTGTGTCGCTAATTGTGCGCCCAAAAATTGAAAATGGACGCGTCGCGAATCAGTCGCTGGACCTTCGCATCCAGCCTGTGTGAAAGCGTGCTGCGATAAAAAGATGCGGCCAGGTGCGCGAATGTGATTACTGAGGCGTTTTATTGAATGTTACCCTATCGGCGGAAAAGGCGATGTTCCAATCGCTCTTTGACTGGCGGCTGCTGCTTACGAGATTCTTCTCAGCGGTTCTCCCTTTATTCTTGGGGGTCCGGCGCAGAGAAGAAAACCAATTGGTGACATTGTGCGTAATGGACGCTTTGCGCTCACGCTCGCGTCCGAGTGTTCCATACATTTGTTACTAGTGTAATGGACGACCGATCACATTAAAAATCACAATCTATTTGAGAAACGATATGCCGACGTGTCTCTGATTCGTTGACCAGCGATGTGCATAGACGAAATATGTTTTCGAAAGGCACTTGTCGTGTTGCGTTTGTTTTTTTTTATTTCAATCGCACCAATGATGCGATCACTAGATTTTGGGCTATATGACTAGAACCGTAGAAATCTAAATGAATGATGCCATATTCCAATCGCATTAGGTGTATTCAGTCCACTGGAATGCCATTATTGTCGAATGCTACACCTATAAACAATCAGAAATACACTCAGCTATTGTTTACCGACAAGTTGTGCAGCCACCGCGTCGAAACTGGTGTACTCGTCCGGGTGAATGGAAAAATCCGCAGCCAATGCTTCTTGGGTCGTTTACAAGCTCGTAAGGGACGATTTATTGCTACCCAAAAAGCATTGG
>JARJDV010007582.1:0-25657 GCA_030264675.1 Anaulacaspis nigra | reverse complement strand
ATTCATAGTATCAATAACACACAGTTTATAAACAAAGAATCAAATTTCTGCAATATCCAATTAAATTTATGTTATTAGTAATTAGTGCGAATTATGTTTGTATATAATTAGGTGTGGCTGTTAATAAATAGTACGATTTTAATTAGAGTCAAATCTTATCATACAAATCTTTATCGAGATCGTAACTTTGAATCAATTAATAATGAAAATATCCACATGATTTTGTTCGCGCTTGTTATTCGGTGTTGTCTCTTTTAGATATGTTTTATTTAGCTTCTTTTGTTAATCATGTTTTGCTAGTTTATATATTTTTTACTATGTTTATTTTACTTTACACATACATACACTTTACAATACACATTTATTTAATGGAAGACAGACCATGGCAAATATTATATCAATAATCGTTTAATCATAAATATTTTGTCATCTTTAATATCATTTTCATAGATTCTTTCTATCGGATATATGAATATATGTTTTTACGTACGTACTAATAATATAACAATATTCTTAATGATATTATCTATTAAGTGTTATACTTGACTAGATTTTAATTTGGTATTCGCTTACATTCTGTTCAATTGAGTTGAAGTTTGGAAATGAAAGCGATTGATTCAATAGTACTGAAATAATCTCTAGACTTAAAGCCTCTTTCGGTGACTATCAATTCGTAGTTCTTGTGCTACGGCTTATTAATTACATCTAAGTTGTAATTCAGAATTAGTATTATCATTTATCATAAGCATATTAATACTTTTTATTTGCAGTTGGAACAAATCCATCACAGAATAAAAACAATAGCAAAATAATTTTTGAATATCTTTTTGAGGTTTATATATTCATTTTATGAGTCTTCGCGAAGAAAAGATTAAAATACTCAACAACATTATGTATTAAAGAAGCATCAACGCAATTTATTTTGATTTCATTTCGTCCGTTCAATTGGAACGTGTTAATCGATCATAATATTCTGGCTTTAAGTCACTATGGAGTTTGCGCGCCAGTTTATTCCATGGTGTTGTATTGTACCTTCTTAATCTTCATATAGCGAAAGATTCCATAGCCAGTAACAGTGCCCAAGACAGCGATAGCGAGCGTGGAACCTACAGCAATTGGCGCTGTTTCATCGCGAAAACTTTTTACAGTGTTGCAATCGAACGGTGGACCAAAACTTTTACCCCTGTACATAAAGGGTTGCAATTGTAATTCTCGTAAGTACAAAGTGCCACGCAATCCTTCTGGTGGAGCGTCATCAATTTTAGGCAATAATTCAATGACGGTTTCTTTACAACTGTATGATTTGCCAACTGGAGTTGGTAGCAGCATTTTCTCGTGATATAATGTGAAGATATTTCCTGCAAAAGAAAGTGAACTACTTAATTATTTACTTTCTTCTCTAAAGAAATGCTTACGTACCATGACCGCGAATATTATTATAGAGTGGATTATCGGTGCTCACTGTGAGTGCGATGTTATCAATATACCACCTTTCACCACCAGGGGTCTAGATCATTAACAAATTTTATATTTTACACAAATTGTTGAAAATCTACGCAATTTACCTTTGCAAAGTCAAATCTCAAAGAATAACTAGGCCATGAAATGCGCATAGTAGCTTCGTCTTCATCCCGACATTCACCCTTAACTTCCGCTTTATCTTTTCCGGGATCCGGTAAATACGCGTCCCCCTGCTCATCGCCGATATGAGATTTAAAATTGATCTAAAAGTAAACTTAGAAGTGATACAGCGTTATTTACTAAATAATACCACATACTTCAATAAGTGCATCAGTTTTTAGCAATATGCAAGTAATTCCTTTACTATCGCGTATGCGATAATACGCAACCCCATAGGGAGCTTGTGTTACTGTAGGGTTTGCTGGGGTGACAAGTGATCCACTGTCCGGAATAGCTGTTAATGAGCTATATTTTGTTATTCTTGGCTTACTTGTTACTTGGTTGGCTAATGTTAAACTAGTCACATACGAAGTTAATGAACCTACAAAGACAAAAGCTATGTTAATTAAATATTAATTCTTGTACGCTTTTATCGATTTCGTTTGAACTCGTTCTGAGAATATCATGTAATGATTGCTATTTCTGGACATTAATTCATTTGTTATTTATGGTAAAGAGTTAGTAAATTATAAGTTTTTATATGACCTAATTTTACAAATATATATTCCTCCGTATAAAACAAAAATAAATAACTAATCTTAAGCATATTTAAAAGTTGTTGTAATATCTATTCACTTCATTTTACTTACACAGAACAAGTAGACATGGAATATATCCAACCATATTTTCAGCAGCCATCCTGTGTGGGTTAAATTGAATGATTGCAACTATAAATTCACTTGAATTATATATAACTGATAATTTCTTGATATAGGGTCACACTCTTTTTGTTTCAGGTTGCGCACATTCAGTTTTATAAAATTATGATATGCTTGTAATTCAACTAGACAACTCTGAAACGTTTCGTTTTGTAGCCTTGCTAACACATTTTACATTCTTCAGACAAGGAATATGCGTCAATATTTATACGTTTGCGCACCAAACAGGAATCATTTAGAATCTTGTTTTAGTCATTTAAGATCTCAATCTTCAATATCAGACGTAACGTATCTGGTTTTAATGTTTGTTAAAATTAAATACTAATTTCCATCATAATCATAACAGAATTTTCAAAATATGAATAAGCCTATATGCTCAATATTTTTGTGCTCAAGCAGTTGCATATACTCAACACTGAACCTTAAAATGTTATTGGTAATGTGAACCACCGCACAATTGTAAACCAAGGCTCTTCCGTCAGATGGAGTTCTGATTAAAAACTGGAATTTTATTAAGTACTTCAAGTTTCTCAGATAAGCATTTTATTGAACAAATAATGATAATGGCATATCTTAAGTACTAATACAATTTTAGAAATGATTATCCTGCATGATTAATATAGCTATTAATAAATGCAACCCTTTAATGCAAAGATGTCTTCAGGTCTACAAGAAGTGCCAGTAGCGCTTGCGCATGACTAGTCCACCTTGCCAGCAACGTCATTCAACAGTGCCGTTAAGCTAAGACATACGCTAGACCAGCAACCACATTAAAAGCAATTCAAATGCATGCAATTGACGCTACTGGCCATCGAGCGGGGCATGTCGCATTACTGGCAGGCATCCACAATTCGTGAGTGAGTGCGCGGCCACGCACGGCCATTTTGTGAAATTCTCAAAAGTATGCTTTTTTGAGGTGTGTGTCCGGCCGAAGCAGCGAAGTGAATTATTCAAACGGGGCTTAGTGTTGGTGCAAATCTAAATCTTTTATGGGTGAGTTCCTTTTACGCTAGCGTTATTCATTCAAGTGAATCAGGGGGCGGCAAGCGCGTCGCGACCACAGTCTGATCAGTGCCGACTGGCTACCTACTAAAACTATACCTCTACGAACAGGAATTTGTGTGCATAACTCTTCCGTCTCTCGGCTTCGAGCTCGCGCGGTCGAGAGGTTGTGGCACGAACAGGTTAGCTTTCACCATTGCTGTTGTTTTATTATTATTGGCGGATAGTGATTCCGCCCGCGACAATATTGCAAAGTGTCCACACTGCAGCTGAATGACGACGGTTGCACGGTGAAGCACTACGCTCCAGGTCTGATATGTTGTGTGTGCGTGCCCAGCGACGATGATGCTGCCGACGAGACGAGTGCGCTAGCCATTATCAATTCCAACCGGGGGGCACGGGTGCCACCGTTATCTCGGAGCAAGCCGATTCGCACGGTGCTTAGGAATCAGTGCGTGTGCACGGGTTTTGTACAAGCCCTAATTGTGTGCGTGTGCGCGATCCGGTATACGTGTGCACATACATTCGTATCGTGGGGCCTATTCGCCTAATGTACACATACGAAGCGTGAATATAATTACGCTGGCGTTCCGCGTGCGTGTGTGTGTCAGGTTGTGAGTGGCTTATCAAGATAAGAGAGAGGCGGCCGAACTGTTCTAATCAGGCGCCTCGTCTATACACCCGTTGAGAGATAGGTACGTGTTTGCACATTAATCGTAGAACCAGGTGGATAGCTGCTGCAGCCCCTAACCTATGCCGTAAGGTTGTAGATCCCTAGAGCACCAGCCGAACATCTGATACCTATACCTGCCGAGAACGGCATTCAGCCGTTGCAGTATCACTGTTTATTCCTGATACGTGTGCATAATTTGCTGACGGGCTAGCCTACTTACTAACTATTAGTCAATAATAGAATAACGTGTGTTTTGAGGTATGCTGACTTTACTAAGCACACATGCTTAATAGTCCTGCATGCTAAGTGAGTCATCATCGCCATCAAAAGATGCCTGCTGTTTGCGCTTTTGCTCGTGCCAGCCTGCTGCGCCGCCAAGAGACACCGATTTGAGAAAAGACTGGTTCTACACGTTACGAGACGCACCGTGCGCGCCTTAGTCACAGTTGTCGACTGTATATGCACGGGGTCAACACTTCCTACTTTCAATATTCAGCCGACACGTCCGCGGCTATAAGCACACACATGAGATGCATGCATAAGCGGCTGCTGCTGGCCGAAAAATATGATTAGAAATTTAATTAGCGCGTGAACGCGTATTAAGAAATCATGGGCGACGTGCGTGCATTTCCTGCAGGAATTATGCTCATTACGCACGACCACAAAGCGTTTATGTCTGGGGAGCCCGTTGCTGTGCACATGCAAATGACTAATTCATTTTGGCATAATTCAACATTCGCAAACGGCAACATCTTTAGAGGTGTACGGTTATGAAAAATGTGTTTTGCGCAAAACCCCCACGCACGCGAATGTAAGTAGTCATAGCTGTGCGCATCATTACGTTAAAAATTCACGCATAATCCACTTTATTTTGCCAGCATAAAATGCATCGGCTCGAGTACAAACAGACTTGGCACGAGGGGTGGTTTGCTTTCGTTTGGGTTAAGCCACTCGCCGGAAAGAAGATCGATAACGTTTAAATATTTCACGAAAAATTGTCGTTCCTGGTGCCACGATGCGATTACAGTTAGGCATTTACGTACGTAATGCGATAGCGGACAGAAAGGGCTAAAGCGGTCCAAATTTATGTCGGCTATACTGTTTACATAGTATGTATTATGCGAGTATAAACAAACAATTATAAAGGAAACTTGAATAGCCTTTCGAGTGACGTAAATATATTATTTATTAAATAAGTGCACTCATGGCCGAATAAGTACTTGTGACTGAGTGATTATTAACTCGCATTAACACTTAGCCAATATCATTAAAAAGTTACGACAGAGAAAAAAGTCATATTAATGTCAGTCAGTGTTTCTAACTATGCGTGGGTTGTAAATTTTGCCCGTCTAGGGAAACGGCATAATTTTTAAGAAGGGGGGAAAATCGATAAAATTGTTTTCCAGATGCGCCCAGACTAGCTGAAATTCCCCGTGTTTGTTCTTAATCCCTTGTGATATTTTAATTTCTGCTGTTGCATACTAGTGCAACGCTGCCAATTTTTCGGTTAGTGAACTACGGCATAATCGTTCGCTTTTTCAAATTAGCAAGCGAACATATAACGGGAGCACCTGCGACGATTTTGAATACTTGAACAAGGGCCAAAACTGCATCATGTTCGTTCCGCGTCGTGGCTGGAACAAAGCGGGTTGAAATGACAAAGCGTCGCGCAAACGGGGTTCTATGCGCTAGTAGCGGTGGCGGCGTCCGCGCTCATCCGGTAACCGCCGCTGATTGTTTGATTGAACAGCGCGCACCGCCAAATGAATATTCAATACAATGCAGACGCGAGAGTTTCAGCGAAATGGGAATGCACAAAACGAGTACGAGTGGTCAATTATTTTTAATTGGCACATTGTCTGTTTGGCTCTATTACTGTACATATTTATTTTAATGCAACACAGGCAGAAATTTCCCATTTGTCGACCAAAGAATAGTTAACGTTTTATTGCTGATTATATTAAGTAGTTAGACGTCACGTTACAAGAAGTACGAGTTTGTCAAGTGATAATAACTCATATGCGCGATGTGCACAGCAAAACATTATGCGAATTACGTACACGCAAATCGCAAGGTTGTGTACACATTCTGCGTCATCAAATTCAAAACAAACATTTGTATATTATAGGTCAAATTACATATGCAAACAAATTCGCAAAGTGTAGCACTCCTGCGGAATACATTCACTTATCATTCCTCACCGTGGAGGTGGAGATTGTTGACGCATTCGTTGACAACGCTTCCCAAATGAGTGTCATTTTTATTACGTATATATTTTATGGAATATTATGATTAATATGTATGTGGTAAATGATAACAATGTTATTTTGGTAATACGCAGGGAGGAGAAGGATTGTTTGTTAAATAATAAGTTGAGTAATCAGTGACGTGTCATTGCCACAGCTGTTTGTATTTCAATAGGGTTAAATTGCTATTATTATTATCATTACGTTTTATACAGCGGGCGCGTGGGCGGTAAGCCATTAGCAATTGGAAATGTAACGGAAAAGCAGTATGAATGCGAAAGAGACAGATCTAACACACAAACACAAGTTATTTTTGAACGCATCCATCGAGTATAAATACCGATCTGGTGTTAATAATAGCACAGGTGCTTCTTACTTACTTGCACATGCATGCCTTTACCTCTTAGTTTGAGTGTACTGCACGGTTTTTATTGTTACTACTAGTGAATGTTCTGCCTCTCTTGCGTTTATGTTTTGGGCTAATGGAATGCTTATTAACATTAATTAAATGTGTGCGTAAATTCTGCTACGCCAATCTTCCGAAACTAAGATTTCCCGACTAACTAATGGTAAATCATAGTGGCAAGAAGTATTGATTTATTTCATACGTGGTAGCAATAATTTAGCGGAATGATAACGTATATGAAAAATTAACATATTTATATGCTTAAAAAGACCTTATATATTTCCGGACTTTGAATTATTATAGGTACACCGCGTATAAACACCGTGATAATTATATTACAGCTTTATTTTTTCCAGTGTGCAGGTTCAGTTACATTCTCTGCTATCTTTAACAGCACGTGCCTGTTGTTGAGTGGAATACTTTATAGAATTCGTATATGTGCTAATTGTTGTTAATTAACAATAACGATTACGTAATTATTTTTCATAGCAATTGAGATATTTCTCGTTAGATGGCCATTTATTGTTCACAATTGCTTTATTGGCGACGAGTTTAATGATTCAAGATAAATTCTTAATTTCGAACACTTAAGTGCATTCTTTGCTGGCATGATTCATTTGTGTGTTTGATTTATATTTTCGATTAGAGCTATAAAAGTTTAATTAGGGATTAGAAAGATGTATGAAAACCTTGCAACATTGTGTGTCTTACTTAATTGTGCTAACAGCGGCGAGTTATTATTAAATTGGTCAGCGAACCGAACCAATTGCGATAATTATGCGATCAACAATTGAGAATCGTTTTCTTTTTAACGAATCGCTACGCCTAGTGATTCTCTCCTTCGTTTGTAAATGCACAGCCGCTTATCGATATGAAATTACATATGTATGCAATCGCACTCGTGAAGGGTATTGGAAAAAACACATGGCGTTTGGCCTATTTGCATTCGCGATTGGCACTTGCGAACCGGCAAAAAGCGAAAGTTGCTTCTTTCGTTTCGTGTGCACCGCTGCAAAAACTCGCTGATTTTTTTCTCGTCGCTATAGCCATATTGGTTGGTTGGTAGGCGATCATATTGCGTGCTACTTGTAAGCGCAAACAATACCTGTTATTGTTGCTGATGTGACTTGAGCATAATGCTTGTCAATACACACAATTGGCAGAGGGAACAGCGTGAAGTAGTTCAACACGGTTGTGATTTAATCAGCGACGTAATCAGATAAAACTTGCGTAAGAGCCGTTATTACATTTTTTCGCCATAAATAAGAGACTTGCACAGACATTGATCGTGTATTAAAACTTCTATTTATTGCACGCACCGCAGCATACAACAAGCCCGTGCACAATACTGTGGCATATTATTTATTAAATAGAAAATCAATCAATATCATTGAATAAAATAGGTATGCGCGTTAATTGAAATAATGCACACGTATGAAATGCTTGCCAAAAATAGAAACATTTGGTACTGCAATATGTATGACATTTAACATTAATTTGCATTCGTTTGTTTCATGTGCACCTCAAAGGTAATGTGTGAGGATTGAATCGCTCGTGGGGACTATGTCGGCTGCCATGCGCTCCACTCTGCAGACGGTCCCCGAGAGTCTGGAGGTGAGCCGCGGCGGCGCTGACTCGACCTCCACGACGGCGAACACCACCACGGCGAAGACGCCAGTCAAACTGAGCGCCGATGCGGTCAAGACGACGCGTGCCACCTTCAACTACCACCCGCCATCATCCACGAACAAAGTGCGATCGGTGAGTGTCTTTCCTCTATTTATTGTATAACCTGTTCGCCATCGACAACAATTCAACCTGTTCATCAGAAATACTGGATCTTTTCACCTGCTTTCTATTGTTTCATTTGAAGAATACAAAGTGGGCTAATGTTTGTTATTCTTCGGTACGAATAAATGAAAGCAGTATACTGCTCTTCATTCAAATTCTATTTTGGACAAATTGATTTTATTATCAAGCATTCACAGAGAGTGTATAGGTCCGTGGGAAATTCAAGTGGTTCAGGTGAATATGTTGTCTGTTCGGATGGTACTTTGGGGAAACAATGCCCTCTTCACCATTGCCAATTGTGGCAATGATGAATAAAAGCAGGAAAACATTTGCTGCTCGCGCGTAATTTAATTAGCGACCGTAGGTGGCACGTGTTCACATCATCATAGCCCGAAGCAGGCAATGACGTGCGCAAGCATTGCGGATGAACTATTCAGAAATGGATGAATGTATAGTTGGTGCCAAGCTGTGTAAATCGCACCTTCCATTCTATTTCGTTATCGATCGATACGCAGAATACCTGAGTGCGTTGAGCACCAAAAATGAACTCGCTGAGATTCCTCACTACGGTGAAATGTACTTTACGCTGCTCCCCCTTGATGCTTGCGTTCCTATGTAGAGCAACTCCTTCGTATCTGGAATGTGTTCAATGATTCACAAACCCTCTCGCGTATCTCGTGATTTTTCACAGAATACTGAATCTTGAATCAAGCGCACGAAGCAAATTCCTATTGTTCTCAGCCAAGTTCAAGTTGTTGGGAATTTAATTAGGCTTGCTTGTTTTTGCTTGCGAAAGCATTGCATATTGAGAAAGAGCAATCACGCGTCAATGCGGCTAAATTTAATTCCAGTTTGGAAATAGATAAAACACAGGGGACGATTGCGTTCTCCCGTTGGGAATTGCGAAATACGAAACTGGAACGAAGCACTGAATATAGATTGATCAGACCGCCAGCTAGCCAAAGAAGTTGTGCGGTGCGCCTGTTGTTGACAACCTTTCGGCTCGCTCGGTCGCTCTAAGTTTTGCTTGAGCTGTTGTCCTGAGGGATTGTACTGGTCTCGTGTGACCTTTTACCTCGTCCCGTTATCCTCCCTCGCAGTCGGTGGCCCGCGCGCGCAACTTCGATTTTACAGTCCGGCTTATACGTACGCCCGGAATAGTCACCCGAATTTTCATTGCAATGACAACGCCCTATGAATGATAACAAATTGCGGTACGTAAAAGTCGATAAATAATTTTTATGTGCCGGGAAAACTTGACAATAACGTCATCAACATAGGTAGCATTGATTTGAAATTGGTTTTCAACGTGTCTGTCCTCCCTTTCAAGGTCGGTTGCCGGAGCAGTTAATTATTTGATATTCGATTGCGACGAATCGATCTTTGTGCCGCGTGGAAACTTCCAAATCAATATTTGTTATTAAACACTAAATTTATTTGACAACCGATAAGCGGAAGCATCTTTCGAGAAGTTTGCGAGCTTGGAAGCAAACGCGCATGATTAATTAGAAATGACCCAAAGCATGCATACACCGCTACGATTAGTCGTTTACTGCAAGGCCATTTCGTGTTTTCTAATTTGCGCATGTTTTTTGCGCGTTTAGACCGTCCGTTCGGCGAGTTTAATTAATTAACAACGGGACCGAAACGCTAGAAGCGATTAAACGTGGCTGTTTGCTGTCTGTTGCGAAAATGAAAGTCGGCAAGTGGTCGGCGGCGAGTTATTCAATTGACGGAAGTTAATTGCTAATTGTTATAAAATGCAGCGTGTTATAAAATTCATTATTAAGTCAACAACAACACAAGAATTTCGGATGGATTCGCGCGCGTTTCATAATGCTGCGTTCAATCCATTTGCGACCGCCATAAATTCAACCCAAGTGCCAATTATCTGTCGATATAGTGGCTCAGTGGTAGTAAACAAAAAAGAATTACGAAAATTACGTGTGCGTTACGAAACACAACATAAAAAGCAACGAAATAAAAATGTATGCTCATGTATGTGCGAATGCACACGATGATGAGTAGAAAGGTTATCGTTGATTGATAGGTTCAAAGTTATTTTAATTTTTACTAGCAATTAGTTGCTGGCGTGCATACCAAAGTATCAGCAAGATTTCGAAAAAGAGTCATTAACTCGTTTTTAATGCTGTATTGTGATTAGCGCAGAAGAATGGTGAAAGCAATCAGTAACAATGTTATTGTTATGATTCTACGTTTTTCATTATTCATGCACTTTTGAATCACAATTCGATTGATTCGCGTTATTATTGTTAGTGGATTTATATGTTTACAATTATCTAAGGCACGATATAAAATGAACTAACAGGAAAGTGACTTGAGCGGTCAGATAGCTTGACGAACCGGTTTACCTTCGACTCCACAACAATATGAATTCATTTATTATTTTGTTATTGTTTGTAATAGCTTTAACAAATAATTAAGCTCGCTATTACGATTCATGAGTGCGTACTATTCAGGAGATGACTTCAATCGTGAGCGAGACCGTTCCAAAAACATCTTAGCAACAATTCTGATTCTAACGTTGATTCATTGACAGGTTGCGGCCAAGATTATATTTTTATTCCAGAGGGTGTCAAAATATTTAATCACACAGGTTTCTAAATTTAGCAGGTACTTTTGCTAGCATACGTAATTAAAAATTTAAACTTATACTGCGTTCGATTATTATCGGCTATTTTGGGAGTTTGTTTAGTTTGTGAATTTCAATGGCGCGTGCAACACCTTCAGCCGGAAAATTGACGGCAAGGTTTTCCATTTTTCGTGCGTGTGATGGTTGTGAAATGTGTATTTGCTGCACGATAAATACCACCGGGCTTCACACGTATAATCTTCGTGTATTTGCCCAGAATGCGTGATGATTATTTATACACGCAAGCATACATAGCACACATTCGTCGTAGGTGCTTGCTTATCTTTCAGTGGGTTAAAGCGCTGAAAAATTGGCTTCAAAAATACATAACATCGAGCGCACGTTTACGTGTGTTTAATGAATATTTATGTATTAGCTTTTTACATGATCGTGCATGTAATTGTATGACACAAGCATGTGTGCTTGCAGCGTCGACGCGTTGTGTATGTGCTTCTGCTCGTTTTGTTCCTCAATTTTACGGGGCGACTCGACGGCGCATTCAAACGCGAAGCGTCCTGTCAGTTAGCACGCGGCGCGCTCGCCGATTGAACGCGTTTGATTCCGCCGACGAGTGGCGGCTGCCGGCTGGACATTGTCAACCCTGCACCTCGTTATGTCACAGCCGCATGCGGGCGACCTTCACGCAGTTATCGAAAATGCTACCAAGCGTGTGCAGTGAGTAGTGATTAGAAATATTGCGCCTGCATTCGCGTGCCGTGGAAGTTTTCAGTTTCAGTGCGCGATCTTCGATGATATCATAATGTATGAGGTGTCGAGCGTTGGCGGAAGTAAGGTTGATGCGGCCGCCGCGATTCGCAATACGACTCGGCCGCAGGAAGCCGTCAAGAATCAAGTACTGAAATTCCTGCGGCGCTCCAAGTCGCTCGCCCGGTCTTCCGCTCCGGTTGTGAACATTAGGGAGAACGGCACCAAGGAAGTGTGTATGCGTCCTTCGGCACCTGCCGCGTCCGTACGTCCGCTAACGAATGGCAATCATGTTGCCAACATTGAACCACAACTTCAACAACAACGACAACAGCAGCAACAACAAACAAAGCGAAATGGCATGGTGGTGGCAATCGTCGACGGCTTGCCGTTCGTCGTGGGTACCAAGAATAAGAAAAAGGTTAATAGCAATTTTGCTTGGCAGCCAAACTCTCGGCTAACAGACTAATTAGATTTAAGCATCACTCGGATTAACTGGCATTAAGATTACGTTACGTACCTGCCTACTGGGAATACAGTAGCTTTTCAATTCGTCCAGGGTTCTCAACTATCATCAGTCGGCTTGTCATCCTCTTATGTGTGCGTTGTTTGCATTGCCAAAGTTTCCAGCGTTCACGTCACATGTTTGATGAGCGCGCAAGTCCAAATTGACAATTTACTTGAACGAAGCGGCAGTAGGCAAATTGGATTCGAATTTGTATTTGCTTAATAATGTAAAACGCGTTACGGAATTGATGCCAATCTCGTTATTTACGTGTTAGGGGAGCAGCGAGATGCGTCGCGAAATGACCAATTACACTATGCTTGCGTGGTCAAAGCGTGCTGGGGCAAAAGACAGGGGCGTGATGAAAAAGTTAATTTTAGAACAACCACTTTCTCTCTTGCTCATCTAGGTGGGCGCACACGCGCAGCAAAAAATTTCATCCCTTAATTTCGCCTTTACAGCCGCTCGACTGTGGGCGGAATAATGTAAACGACGTGTGTGCTAATGAAATAATTAATTAGAATGACTAACCAGCACTCGCCTCGCGCACACCGCACGTTGAGTTTACAGTTGTGTATCGGCCCATACATGCACGAATTGATTGACAAATAAATAATAAGCGATACCACGTTGAATGCAAAATAATTCAGACTACTCACTCTAATAACACGCCAACTATTTGGTTGGTAGTGTCGAGTGTCCTCTTCGTGTGCGCTCACTGGCTGTATTTATTTACACGTACTGGCGATATTAATAAGCAAACGGTATTAGTGGGATATGAATAACGCATTGGCGGTGTGTGTGACGATAACGATGGTATGCATAACAATAGCTATTGCAATGGGTTGGCAGCGACTTTTTTCCAGTAAGACACGCGTCATTCGGTTAGTATCTAGCAGTGGAATGTCGGCAGTCTTGGTGGGTGCTTGACTCTTGAGTAATATGCACATAGGTGTAATGGGCAAGGTGTTCTCGCGAGTCGCCCGTAGAAGACGGCGTCAATCTTGGGGCAATCGATCTCTGATGAGCCCGCGCCCACGGCCGGTCGCGACTCCTCTCGCCGGTAAGGACGAGGAGTTTGTGGTGTGGTGCAAGTGTAGGGATTGCGCTCCTGCAAAACAGAGTTCCGGTCTGCAATTCAACACTATTAAGGGAGCGAGCACTTCCTGCTTGTACGAGTTGTATAATTTAGAAAAGCCGTCCAACGCTTCCTTCCGCTCTGTAAGTTAAACGATCTCTAATCTAGTTGAAACGAGCGATGATTTATAATGTAAGTCTGCATCGTTTGTTGCCTATATTGAACGGACGAAAACAATTTGTTTAAAATTTGCCGCCTTCTGGTAAAGCGCATTCGGAAGTCGCGTATCACGTATGTATTCTGTCAGCGTGCGGTACCTGTACGAAAAAACGATTATTCACCGACAAGCGCTGACCTTGCCGCTTTTAGGACTATACTCATGCATCGGTGGAGTCGTCAGGAGACTGCGATCGTCATTCGATGCTATCCGCCTACATGCAGCGCTCATAAAAAGTGCATGTGGTAAACTTATAATATGTGCTTTATTCAGTTGAGAATTTGCTTTGATGCGTTTTCCACCGCGCGCGATATAAATTATTAAACCGATTGGTTTATTTCGGTTGTAATGATGGATAGTAAATAGAAGTGAATCGTATGACGTACGTAACATACATTAATAAGCTATGAGATATAATTTAAGGTCTTGGTTGTGACCTTGCTGGGAAGCAGGGACGTTAAATGTCGGAAATGCATTATTAATTCATTGGCGCGCTGTTCACACTTGCAATTACGGTCTAAGAGAAAGTCGAAAGTTTTTAAATTTAAAATGAGCTTACCGGCAGATTAAGGAAAGAGTTATCGCAAATCGATGTTACCATCTTTCATGGACTTGGAGCAATGGTGACAATTTTTAATTCATTAATTAAATTTAATTTGATGCAATGTGTTCAAATTTCATTACCAACGAGATGAGATTTTTTTAACGTAATTGAATTCATGCCACAATCACGATTGGAAATTCTTAACGTTTTGAATGCTTTTTCGGTGGCCTTGTTTCATGGTTAATTTATTGAACCCGGTAATGAAACGTGCGTCTAGTTTTTCACAAAATAAATAAATGGGTTACCATGCAGATAACGTCTAATCAGGCGACTAGTTGCATATTATAGGTGCTCTCATACATACAGGTTGTTTGATATTATAATTTGCAGTATTAAAGTTCAAATACATCGAACTTTCCGATGCATGTGCGACCGCAATATGTTTCCATTTTTTTTGCTTGTGTACTCGCGGATTGTTTTATACACTACGTTTCGATTTCACGCGGTATTTGGTAGGAAATATGAGTCATCCGCCTCTTTGAATCAGCCAACATCTACTGAGAGACATGAACATGGTGCTCTGTGTAGCTTATAGCGCTCATTGGTGCTGCTTCGCTAGGATTTGCTTGTACACCTTGTGAACGGGACATTGAGTCACCTCCGCGCACTGAGCAACAACAGGCAGTGCGCGCAAACGCGTTCTGCTCGGTACTCAGCGTTTTCAACCGCAACAGTAACCGTACCAACAAATTGCATGGGCATTGGTTTGGCTTTGCTGGTGCGCGGCGCTAAACGAGCGCGCGAGCAGGAAAGGAAATACGATGTTACATCATGACAGCAGGCAGTGAGAAAGGAATACAACACTACGCGGAGCGCTGTACGAACAATATGCTTTCGAAACTTGCTGTACGTTTTATATTGTTGATGTGTACAGATTGTACGCTGTTTTTTGTCCGCCTTGCTTGGTTACCATTCGACGATGGTCCGCAACCTCCAACACAGTTGTTCTATGAGCACGAAACAAACGCGCCACACTCGCGCCGCGCAAAGTCACACAGCTATTATAATTTCTCGGCTGCTGCAATTTGTGCTTTGTTGCGTGTACCCAGTACAATATTCTCTCTCATTATTTGTATTGTGTGCTCTCCTCTGCTCGCGAGCCTGCCTGCCTCTGCTGTTGCCTGCTGCCTGCTCACCTTTTGTAAAACAAATGTGTACCAGCGCACACCGCAGCAGTCCGTGTAACAGTAACAAAACACGGCAGTATGCGTCGTACCGTTAAATAAGTAACGTCGCCGCTGTTGTGGGCAATCCGAGAAATTATTGCTCCAGCGAAAAAGTATGGCGCGCGTATTGCGCTATTGTATATTATTGTTATATGTTTAGTGCTGCGGGCGGAAAGGTAGACACAGGCCGCAGTGGTTATCAACGGCGTTGACTGTGCGCTTATTTTTGATAAACACCTTGATTGTGGCGCGAGATACGTTCGCCGCGTATCGTTTAGGTTGCGCCTTTGTGCTATTATGCATCAGTCAGTTATCTCCAGCGGCGGCAGTGTTCGTCAGCGTCTCTGAGTTATTGGGACTGATCGGCGGTGCGCATCTGCGTTTTGTATTTGGAGTGGTGTGCGTGTGTCATCATTACACGATTGTAATTACACTCACTCAGCCATCGGATCATTACATAAAACGGGTGTAACAATGGCTGCTGTGTGGTTGCCCCGTATCGACCAACTATGAGCGCATTTGGTACCGGCAGCAAACCAGCAAGAAGAAACAATCGCTACACGGGCAATTTCACCGAAAAATATTTCGCTACGCAACCATACCATACTCGTGATCAAGCACCAGCGCAGTGCGCTTATATTATGCCGTTAAAAACGAGCAAGATGGAAAGCAAGTCAGGATTTAAGTTGAAGACAAATCGCAATGTCTATACGATTCAGCCGCCTATATCGCCTGCGAACGCACCTCCTCAGCAGGTACCCGCGGTACCCAATACGCCATCTTTGTCGCCGTCGCCGTGCACCAAGGCGAAAAAGATCGATACGTCTCTTGGTATAGACCAGCCAGAGATCAATCTAAATACTTTGGCGCCATTGAAAAATCTTATTAACTCATATGAGTCGGAGGCGAAAAAATTGCGGAATATGGAGCGTTTTGAGGAGATGCTAAACAAGGCGCGCGCGACTCCGCAACAAGCAGGACCATCAGGGAGCACAGCTGTGGTTGATAAGAAAGAGGCGTCGCCTGTAGTGACTCGGCATCCAGTTACTGCTAACAAACAACTCGGGAATTTCCAGGGGGTTTCTAATCTTTTGAAACCAGGGATCAGTGACATGCAAGCGCCGATTCCCATTGCGGAAGGACAACGCCTGAAGACGAATCGTGCGAGCACCAGCGAAGTCGAAAAAACCGAGGTGCCGCGCAAGACGCCACTTAGCAGGACGGTTTCTGCCGCCCAAGAGAGCAGCGCCGTCGAGGCACGACGTTCGACCGTCACGAATCCTGCTCAAGTGCGGCCACGGAGGCAAATTCAAAAAAGTTTAGCTGATGAGGTAACAACACAGCGATGGCGCTGTTACACGATTTGCACCTGCGCGTATACCTTGTCGATAGCAGCGATGGTATTTTATTGTAAACATTGCACGTTAAAATAACCTTATCGTTGGCGACAATTCACAAGGAAAAATTTACTGAATGCTGCGTTTCATACGCTCGTTAGTAATGCGAGTCAGACAGTGTTTTCGTATTGCAAAGGAAATTGTTTTTGCGATTTTCTGCAGACGTGAAACTTATAAAGTTGTTGGTGTTGGTGAAGAGGTTATACCTTTTGCTATTTTAGGAGTATACCTTGTGGTTGGTTATTAATGTGCATTCTTTTCTTATTTCAGAGCAATGAAGGCTCGGAAAGCACCACAGTTAAGTCGTCCTCACAGTCCTCCCATAGGGTGAGGGCGCGAGGCGGGGAAGAGCCGACAATTGGCAAATATAAATTGCTCAAAACAATTGGCAAGGGTAACTTTGCCAAAGTGAAACTGGCCAAACATTTACCCACTGGCAAAGAAGTCGCAATAAAAATAATTGATAAGACACAACTTAATCCGGGATCGCTTCAAAAGTTATTTAGAGAAGTAATTCATTGATACGTTTGTTTTGGCAATTTACAAGTTACAATTTATTTTTGTTTCCTCATTAGGTTAGAATAATGAAAATGTTAGATCATCCCAACATAGTAAAGTTGTTCCAAGTAATTGAAACGGACAAAACGCTGTACTTGGTGATGGAGTATGCATCCGGTGGCGAAGTCTTTGACTACTTGGTACTGCACGGTCGCATGAAGGAGAAGGAGGCTAGGGCCAAATTCCGTCAAATAGTGTCTGCCGTTCAGTACTGTCATCAGAAGAGAATCATTCATAGAGATTTAAAGGCTGAAAATCTTCTTTTGGACAGTGAAATGAACATTAAGATCGCTGATTTTGGATTCTCCAATGAATTCACACCTGGTAATAAATTAGATACCTTCTGTGGCAGCCCACCATATGCGGCACCTGAATTATTCCAAGTGAGTTGTTTGTTTAAATCTACTATTGTGGTGTTCTTAGAATTAGTAGTATTCATGGACGATTTTATCACCATTCGCAGGGCAAGAAATACGATGGACCTGAGGTCGATGTATGGTCATTGGGAGTGATATTATACACTCTAGTCTCTGGTAGCTTACCTTTTGACGGGTCAACATTGCGCGAATTACGCGAACGTGTCCTCCGAGGGAAATACCGAATTCCTTTTTATATGTCGACCGACTGTGAAAACCTGCTCAAGAAATTCTTGGTGCTGACACCGACAAAACGGTTTTCTCTCGAGTCAATCATGAAAGACAAGTGGATGAATATGGGGTACGTTGGGTTAGTCATACACTTATTTCTCCATATCAATGTCGTGATGTAGTAATGTGACCTTTGAAGAATGTTTCGCCTAGATAGTTATGACTATTTTCATATTTTATAGATGATGGCGATGGCGTGTTGAAAATGCTGCGGATGGAATATCATTATGGCCGCATGTTTTTCATTTTTACCCTTATTACCTTATTAATAGCCATCTTTCTGCATATTTTAACAATCGTTTGTAATGTATTATTTAGGTATGTACATTACTCGTGATTGTTTATGTCCGTTTAGTGACGTTTTAATGTATTTCGTTAATCTCAGCTTTTCAACAAGCCAGCACCAACATTGATATAGAATTAAATGTAGAGACAAGTTTTTAATACATTGTAGCAGTCATTAACTGATGATATTATTGAATATCATGTCGTATTTGAATGTATTCGCTGTAATTCATTGAAG
This sequence comes from Anaulacaspis nigra, assembly GCA_030264675.1. Classification (NCBI taxonomy): domain Eukaryota; kingdom Metazoa; phylum Arthropoda; class Insecta; order Coleoptera; family Staphylinidae; genus Anaulacaspis; species Anaulacaspis nigra. The sequence continues at coordinate 7,147 of JARJDV010007582.1, read as the reverse complement.
TTGTAAGAACATTCTGTTCTCTTATTTTAGATATGAAAATGATGAATTGAAACCTTACGTTGAACCAGAACCAGACATGTCTGACCAGAAACGAATTGAAGCTTTATTGTGTCTGGGTTATACCAGAACTGATATTGAAGGTGCATTAGATAATCCAAAATATGATGATCTATTCGCTACATACATTTTATTGGGAAGGAAGAGTACCGATGTAAGTATATTTGGATGTGGGCTAAGTTTGGTTGACTGACAGTAATGTTCTTTAGCCGGAAAGTGATGGTAGTAGAAGTGGCAGTTCATTGTCGCTTCGCGGTCTAAGTGGACAACCTGTGGTAGGTGCTGCTCAACCAACAGCGCAGAGTCCTTCACATCGAGGCGTTCATAGATCTATTTCGGCAACAAATGCCAAACCCAATCGACGTGCTTCAAGTGGAGGTATGGGGTTTTCCTTTTTGTTATAGTTATATAGCACACATATCGCGTATTTGCATGTTGTGTAAAATCAATTAAGATTGAACATGTGAACGTAGCTAGATAGGAGGCAAATTAAACTCGTATCTGATGCTAAAACCACAACATTTTGTAACAATTCACGGCATTGCATATTCACAAGTTGAGTATTTGATCTTGAAAACTACTCTTTGGTAGACAGCAAGGTTTGTGCACGACTTAAATGATTTCGTTTGTTGAGTTGATTTGAGATTACTAATGACGAACAGAAATATTGTGCTATATAATTGTTATCCATATATTCTGTGTATGTTACGTACATAGGCGAAACTTTGCGTGCAGGACCACAAACGAACCAAGTTGCAGTGCCGCAAACGAATAACCATAATTATGGCTTCAAGCGGCAGAATACTATTGATAGCGCAACAATCAAGGAAAATAGCACGAGAATTAGTGGCACCCGCCCCGCCACGGCTCAGCCGAAGCCGACTACAGAAAACAGTGAGTATTATCTCTGGTTGAAGAAAGTTGTTTTGAGTTTCGGCCTAATTGGTAATCATATTTCAGGTGTACAAAGTCCAGGTAAGCAACGCACTATGAACTACCAGATATCAAGCACAAATCAACCCCCTCCTACGTTGACCACAGGTGGATCAGTCGGTCGGCGATGCACAATCAGCTATGATGACAAGTCCAATTCGATGGAGAATTCAAACCTGCCTTCCGATCGTATACCAATGTATGTATTAGACCACTGGTCATCTATGTGTGGTGAGACTACTTACTTATAACAAACAAACAAAATCAAGCCAAATCTAATACGCAAGCAAAGCAAATGCAGCCAATCACAGTTTTTCACCTGCGTGTGTGTGCAATTGCGCCTCTTCTCTGACTTAGTGTGCCCAATGATATCTTTTCGTTTATGTCGTCTGTTGGTGTACTGCTGTGCGTCGTACTGATGTGTTATATTCAGTAGTAAAAACACAAAATATGCGAATGGCCAACCAAACCTAGCTTCGCGCAAATTAGCTCCAAAACGGGCATAACAATTCCAATAAACATAATTGCTTCGCATCAACTACACTATCTTTTAAGCAGATTTTGTCATTTTATTATAATTCAAACGAGTGGCGTGTATAACTTTTATTAAATTTAATTATATCAAATAAATCGCGTACCCCCGCAACACAAAGTAGATATTACTAACAAAGTTGTTGTTGATGCTAACCGCATGCCCCGACATTTACCTACCAGGGGGTTGGGTAGTACAGGGGATACATCGCGACCTAGCAAGGGACACGTTAAATCAGCTTCGGTCAGTAGTAGTGGTCCAGAAACCACTACGGCAGACCCATTGCGCTCTAGGTATGTTACATGCATGCTTACTTACTAACCCTAACTAGCTGCTTGGGTTTCTTAAAACATCGCACCCCTTATTATTCGTTTAGACGCGTTTTGCTTTAAGCTATTTTAATCATTCATACTCGATCATCGTGTGACTTATCCATTGTATACACAATTGTTGTAATTTGTTTTGTTTTATTTGATAATGGTTTTCTCTTTATTTCTAGTCCCACTATCATGTATATCTCCTACCATTCGCACATATTCCCTCAAAAAATTTTTAGGTAAAGGTGCTTTTTACTCATTATATTATTCATAATCATATTTGCACTAACAGTAATCGAATATTTTGTAATCGGACAAATGAAACAAATTATTATCGCTTATCAAGTTACATTTCATATCATAATTATTTCTTTATCAACTTCGTATTTTTAATGAATTTATATTTTGTATAAAATTTGTAGTATCTGTTTGGCTTCTTTTAGTATTTATATTGAGTAACCAAATTATTGGTAAATATGTAATATGATTGTCTCACTACTGCTATTGTGGTTTTAGTCGTACAGCAGCGGCTACAACTGCTGCTGGTGCACAATCCAGGGGTCTGCCGTTCCCGAGGAATACATCTTCTCGCAGTACTTTCCATTCGGGCCAGACACGACAACGAACTACCTATACGCAACCTCAGCCGCATACATCGTTTTTCTCAAAACTGAGTTCTAGGTTTTCTAAGAGGTAAGCATTCATTTTTCTTGCGTACTCATTAAATTATTCACAAGCATACGCACATAATCTACACCATCATATTTCATTTTTTCAACACGCACAAAATGCTTGCACGTTGTAATGATTACCTCTTCTATTTTCATTAACCAACTTATAAGAGCTATAAAGTCGTTGACAATTGCGAAGTGAATTAACGAAACGCTTTACGTTTAATATAATTTGATCTCGATTGGGATAAATCAGATATAGTATGGTGATGGATTTGTTTGTGGAAAATGCTCTCTAGTTGCAATCATTGCAACATTAAATATATATGCGATAAATGTTGCTAATTTTACTTGACTGATCCTTTAAAAACGTTTAGTATATTCTTACCATATAATGTGGTTTAGATAATGCGGATAATATTCTGGGGTGTATATATTTTGCATTATAAATGTGTTGTGTTGTGCTGCGTCCCCGTCGGCCTTATCATTCAAAAGTTCTCAAGAATAATTTCTGGTTCAGGGTCAACCAGTAGTGACACAGAAGAGAGGCCGTGCGTTTGAGTCGCGGGGACGCCGCATCTTCACTCATCACACGCAGGACGAATTAGCAAGAAAGGGGTATCCCGTTCGTCAACAGGATCACATTTGTGAAGAATGTGAAGTAAATACAATCGTGTTGGATAAATACGTAAAATGCGACTACGCCTTCCTAATATTTGAACCACTAAACTTTAAATTTGTGACCGATAACATAATTAGTTTAAATTAGAAATTACAATATATGCAGCCCTTTTAATGATAATGAGATATTTAACAACCAAAGAGAGATTTTCTATGAGCTATTGCTTTTTGTGACCATTGAAAAGAAACAAATCAGTATTTTTAATGCAGTTAGATGGTGCAGTTTGCGGAATTGTTTTAATCAGATAGTTACTGAAGAATGTATGAGTTTTGCACATGCAATTGTCTTCCGCATGTTTGTATAGGTATTAAAAAAGAAGCAATTTTTAGCAATGAAGCAAATTTTATCTTCACCGAAGTATTTAATAAAATTTATTATTTCTATAATATTGTAAATGTCAATAAGAGTTATTAATAATTAAACAAATATTATCGAACTATTAATTTTTGTCAAAACTAACAAACGTAAAGAAGAATTGAGGGATTATTGTGCAAATTAGAACTTGTCTTTTTCATCCGTTCTCTTCTCTATCTTGCTATTGAGTTTGTTGTGTTCAAATTTCATTCGTTTTGTTTCTATTTATTTTCAGAGCATTAGAACCTGGCCAAACGAATAAACTAGGTACATCGCCGCCTGTGCCTATAAGCGGGTAAGTCCTTTGCGCACCGGCGCAAAACGTACCCTTTAAATATAAATGATCAAATTGTATATGGTTCCAATGCATCTGAATTCGCTTACCACTATTTGTGGCTGGTCTACATCTGCTCTTACATTGCGTTTTGTAAAATCAGCGTTGCGATCATATTTGTGCGTTTGCTGTTTTATCAAAACTTCAATATTTGTGACTATTCACCCGCAGTGCTTATGATAGTTGGTTTGTACTTTTTATAGGGTGGTGAGCAACCAGAATGATGATCAAGTAAAGCCTCGTTCGCTACGATTTACATGGTCAATGAAAACTACGTCAAGTCGAACTCCAAAAGAAATCATTACGGAAATTTGCAAAGTACTGGATGCTAATAACTGTGACTACGAGCAACGTGAACGCTTTCTTTTGCTCTGTGTCCATGGAGATCCAAACACTGATAGTTTGGTACAGTTTGAAATAGAAGTGTGCAAATTGCCACGATTATCTCTCAATGGTGTTAGATTCAAGAGGATTTCAGGTGCGTGTTTGTTCACAAAACTATTTCTTCCTATAAAGTTAACATATTAAACAAATAATTGGTTTCTTTAGGTACTAGCATTGGTTTTAAAAATATTGCAAGTAAGATAGCAAACGAACTGAAACTGTGACTGCCTGTCTGTGCGGACGACTCCACCGAAACTCATCAACAGACAAAGATTGAGTTGAAAACGTCAAGTGACGACCAGTAGTAGCAACAACCCCATTGAATAATAACTGAAGCAAACAACCAATGCAAATTACTCAATGCGCAATCAATTACAATACGAATTGACTTATTTAATACTAGATACACAACAGAACAGCAAGACAATGCATACACACTTATACATATTGTCTTTTACAACGGTTGTAAAATCTGGAATAATTCTTTCGTAACTGAACCGAAATGACTTAATTTTTACATAAACTTTAGCAATTATCAACGTGTCCTTCACAATCAATCACCATTACTATACATGTATGCATAATACACACCAATGTTGTATAACAATTTTAATAAGCAAAAGAAGCATTCTCAAACGTGAAAAGAAAATGCCAAGAACAACATCATTAGCAATTTGATAATCGTACTGGCAACGATACTAAAAGCAACAACACTTGAGCAGAACTTAGTTTGTAAGACTTACAAAACTAAATTAAAATCACTTTGACTTAGATTTTCACCGAATGTTTTGAGTTAACAGCCGTAGCTACAATTATACAAAATGGAAAATAACAGAATATTTATTATTACTATTAGTTAGTTTATTATTTAAAGTGAAAGTGAGAGTATGTCAGAGAAAAATTATCGTGCTTGTGATATTTACAAAACTAATATTGGGAATTGATAATCTTACTTATTTAAAAATTCATCTTGGGGATAAAACCATAAACTTGACGTGAAAACTATACAAACTGTCCAACAATACTCATTTAAATTTCTATTTGCAGAAAATTCAATATTAAGCCGTAAAATAATATACATTCATTTATACTCTATTTATTTTTAATATTCAAGCAAATAATACTTCATAAACTTGAATAATATATTTCAAATATAGCAGTGAAATACGTAACTTATGTTTAGATATTTCCTGATTTTAAAATACAACTGTATAGCTGAGTCTGTGTTGCCATACGCAGCATACCTAAATCTCAAATATCACAGTATTTATGGGATAGTTAGCAGTACTTTTTGTTGTTATTTCATTATTTCTAAGTTAGACTAGATTTTATATGACAGCAAATACAAACTAAAAGGTAAATGGAGGAACATGCGGCTCTAAACAAAAATGCAAATGAAACATTTCTAGGGCAACAAAAACATATTTATATATACATATATTATATATATATATATATTATTTTTCTTGTAAATAGGAATTTATCTAATACTGCATATATATTTGTGTAATTGATGAATGCGAGTTGTGGGAAAAACTGAAGAATGAAAGAATTTAATGTCGTTTCAAATTTGGTAGGAAGTGGGAGTTTACTTTAAAATTCTTGTTCTTTTATTTGGTTTCTAAAAGGCATGTAATTTGTATTTTGATTAATGCGCATTCGTTTTGATAATTGTTTATTAAGATTGCGTTGGATTTAATTTCGCAGTTAACGAATAACAAAGAGTATTCTTGCAGCTGCGTTAAGTATCGAGTAATAAATAATTTTATTAGCTGTAAATACAATATGCATATACATAAATAGAATAACAAATTGTTTAATTAAGTAAATTTTGAATGATGTGTGCCGCTCGATAATTTAATTGCGTTTGTCATTCAATAAAAAACATCAAAAGTCGTCACAAACAATGCAAGTGTAATAAAAGTTTAGATACTCCATTTTATGACGTACGAATGAAACAGCGCAATAATAAAAAAATATGTAAATTTTAATATACACGTAATAGCATTCGTTGTCACGGCAACCCGTTCATCAGTGTACTTAGATTATAATAAAATACACAATACATACATATATGCATTCATTAAGCCTGCGAGAACGATACAAACGCGTGCAAATTTTGAATATTCGTTTGGTTATAAGGACATTCTAACGTAAAACTTTCACCACATTCGATAATGTCCAATTTGCCCGTTCATATTTTACACAAATAACCGCAAGGTTTTAGTCGTATTGTTGAATGTACCAGAAACTTATCTGTAATCAAAGATTTCAAGTCAAGTGAAAACCATTGAGAAACACGCAAATGTAAAAAATAATTAGAAACAAATTTTCAAATCACGACTTTTAGTCTCCCAGAGATGGAAAACAAATTAACTGAAATGTTGTAGTAACGTAAATATCTATATTTAATTGTTAGCAAAACAGCTTAGGAATATAGTGCTGTAATGAAGCAATGTTGCTTTCCATAAAAATACTTTCACAGGGAATAGGCACTTTCTGTTAGTTAAGAAGCTATTGAATGAATCATTTATAAAAAAAACAACAATAAAATTTTAACTTTAAATCTACATATGAATATTAATCAATTATTTTATTGGTAAAGGTATAAGTTTAAACAGTCAGTCGTCGATGACGTCATTCTTTTATCTTTCGAATGGTATAGGTTTAAATGTGGCACAACGTAGCACAAACCAACAGAAAGTTAATTTTTTGAAAATTTGAAAATCTTTAAATGCATAGAACACATATTTATTATAATTAATTTGAAACTATTTTGATATCGTGGCATTCTATATGAGTTGCTCTTTCCGCACGTATATTTGGTTTAATTAAGATATCATTGGAAGTGTATGTAATTAATCAACGAAGTTGACCATTTTT
>JARJDV010007578.1:0-18873 GCA_030264675.1 Anaulacaspis nigra | reverse complement strand
TAAGCATATGCAAACGACGCGAATGACGATGATAAAAATTGCCACATTTTATTGACATGCATATTAACGATCCAATTAAGACGTCTTTGCTCTAATAAAAACATCAAGTGGGTGCGCATCATGTATGAATTCTTGCCGTTGAACATGTTAGCGACTTCAAAGGTCCTGTACGCGCTGCGCTCGCCTCGTTGAGGACCTTTTTTCGCACGCGACTAATTTTACGTGTGAACATCATACGCGCATTCCGCGACCATCTGTTGCGAATATTTAAACGCTCTTTACATACCTAAATAATACTGAATTATGTTACACTATAAATTATCCTTCCGAGCGGACTGCTTCAAAGAACATGATCGTATTAATTTTCTCCAACACCGAGTTTATTCTGGCGAATAAACCAACTAAAAATCTAATTTCACAATTTCTTCAAATACACCGCAAAGAATTTCAGAAATTTTCTATTTTAAAATCACACTATCCTTGTTATACTTACTTCAAATGCAGCAATAAATATTATGTAAACAAAAATGCAAATATTGCAAAATTAAACACATGCTTAGAATTCCCGACTGAATTCTTGGCCCAGTTCCAGGACGAAATTTCATAGAAAGTATTTAGAAAGAATAAATTATACGTGTTTCCCTCATGACCATTCACAATAGTCAATTGAAAATAATTTATGAGTATTTACAAACAATTACAATCGAACTCTGAATCAATTATGTAGAAATTTTTATGGATTTCTCGACATTGAAATCTCCTCCGCCTTACAACGTTGCAATGCAACTTTCATTAACTTTCAAGCAAAAATAAAAGTTCTAGATACATTTCGCGTCGCGCAAAAAAATGCATATTTCCTCTCTCGTTCTCTATTCAGCAAACAATTAAGTGTATGGTAAAATTCCATTAAATTTTGCAACTTCATTGAACTCGATGGTAATTAAGCCAACAATGGCAAGTTGCAAATCAGAAACGCGCCTGACCATAAAATAAAAAGTAAGACATCATTGATCACGCCCGCAATGGAAATTGTTGTCTTGCGATCCACTTCCTGCAACATTTCAAGGCACTCCAATGACACCGAAAGCCAATTTACGGAAGTGCACATAATCTTTGCTGCCTTCAATGCATTCATCATCCAACCAGTGAACCAACAGCCCAATCGAATTATCGCTCGTTCGTCGCTGTTACACATTTAACCGAAAAACACAATGAATGAATGAATTCATCTGATGCGTAAACGACGGAAGTGACAGGCGGGAAGAAAAAAGGACAACGACTTCCACTCTCCATTCACATGCAGTATAATTATATCGGAGTCAGAATGACGTCTGATAACTCATTTCGTTTCCACCGAGTGTTGCTAGGCGTTGCGTTATTTGCATAAAACCGCATATCGAGCGAATGTAGAGCAACAAAAACTGACATTGTGCGGAAATTTCGGTTTCGTCGAGCGGCAGTACGCGTGTAATCGCGCGAATCCAGCAGCAGCAACAGCAGTTCCTATCTGCATGACGAGGTTATGCGGACGACCACCGTCAAGGATAACCTAGGTCGTTGAACGCGAACTTCACATTTCACCAATGCGCCGCCACACACATGCTTCGTGCATGCACACGTGTGTGTTCGTGTATAAGGATAGAGCCGTAGGAGCAACACGCGCTCACATGGACGAGTTTGACGACGGGCTAGTGAACGAATGAGCGAGCAAGTACGCGTGTATGATGTTCGAATTCAATTCGATTCAATTCGGAAACAAGTCGACTAACTCGCCTTCCAGCCACCACGGCTGGTTGGCTGCATTGCGAATGTGTTACTGACTCAACCGGCCCCGGCTATTGATTGCAAATCGCGAGATGCTTTCTCTCCGAGACCGCATTCAACCCGATTAAGTCATGAACTTGACTCGTCTTAGAGCGCATTATCCTTCGTCCTTCCATCTTGCGATTACTAATTCTATAGCAAAATTCCACAACATTTTAAGCCTCCACCCTTTCCTAAGGCATAATTAAAAATGAGAAAGTTTTAATGTGCATTCAACAAAAAAAACATCAACTTTGCTTCATGCTGTCTTGTAATTTAATTCGAATGAGCCACGTAAAAGTTTCGAGGTTACGCTAACTGCTTCTGAGAGAATGCAACAAGACACGAACAAGAAGCAAAAAGGACGAAGAGAATGCGTAAAGTGCACTTAAAACTTGAGAAGAATAAGTGCAGATTGGATATGAATTAAGTAGTTTTCAATGTACAACGGCGACTGATTGATGTGTTTCATGAAAGCAAGTAGTACATCATTATTAAGCATAAATTAAGCGCACACAATTATATACCGAGTCGCCTAAAATCAAGTCTATTGCAGCGTTTGCCTAGCTCCATTCATAAATGAAATAATTATCCCTATCACCTTTTAGTCGCATTAATGACCACCATTGATTTGCAACGTATAATTATCCATTTTGCAATAATTGTTATAATTTCGAAATATGTGTTTCACTCATTATCGAACAGTAAAGTCAACACTTCAATCATTCAATAAATAGTAAAACTCCATCATTAATTACGCGGACACGCAACATAACTGAATGTTAATCGCAAATTAAAATTTAACCTTGCATAGTTTAGGGTTCGTTCACTACTCGCACACTACATTTGTTGCAATTCAACTGATAGAAAAAAGAAAAAGTATAAAATAAATACGACTATGTATTATCATCCTGCATTCCTTCGACAGATAATACTTGACTCATTCCAAAACGCTTATTGATTGTAAGCTGTAATTACAGCTAGACATTAAAAAATGCTCATATGCAGCAGACGATTCTATTTTATCATTAGTACTAATAATTGATGAGTAATAAACGTACGTTTTAAATATGATGTTGAGCGTAGTCTAAAGAAATAAACGGTGCAACAGGAAGTTATAAAAGCGATATGATTTCCATTCAAGCGTGATTTATAGTCAGTCGTCAGTCAGTGCTAACCACCGAATTCGTGTAATGGTAGTGTCTATAAAAATATAGTCCAAGTGTTTACAATGTGTTCGACCTTTAAGCCATTCGAATAAATTGCGTTCAACTGAGATTAGTATCAAATTAGACGCCATGTGAATCATTATTTCATCAGTTGACTTACACATGAATTTATTAATATTACCCGTATAAATCAAAACAACCGATAATAAATCAATACTTTGTTTTCAATATGTCTGTGATTAGGCTAATTAGCTCGCGGAAAATTATTAATTTGTATCTTTCCTTCTCTATTAATTACATTATTATGCCATTTAAACTAATGATGAATAATCGCAAAGCGAATATGGATGTGCTTTAGTGCACATTGTTTGAAATATTATTCACGCAGAATTTAATTAAAATATGCGTCGCACCGTCGCGCAATTCAATGCGAAATATTTGAGCAATGAATGAATGCGTGGCCTAATGAGAAATCAAATGAAACGAAATTAATAAGCATTAATTTAATGACATGTTCATAAATATAGGTCGCTCATATATGCCGTGATCGTGCTGCGTGTAATTTATAAAACATAATTGATCAAAACGACACAACCATAAAGTGCTACTAATGATAATCATACGTGCGGCAACTTAAAATCGAATTAAATTAAACATGACTAATCATTTTCCATTTTGAATAATTTTTCTAATGGATGATTAATTTTCCACGAAACTCTTTTCGTTTAGAAATTCCAAGAGTTGTACCGAGTTTAAAGATTTGACTTAAAGCACTTGACCTTACTTAGAGTATTAAGTGTTTTACATAATACGTCAACTATTTGCGGACTTCCCATAATTAATCTTAATTTAATCCAACACTCAGAGATTGTAATTTATAATCCCAATTATTGAAAATTATTATTCTCCGAATGATTCATGCTGGAGTTTTTAGCACAACGTAGATTTCATTTAATACATATTGTAAATATTTCGACCATTCGTCACGTTTTGTATTTATTTAATTTCCCATAAATATGCTATCGAAACTACGAAATTCACATTAAACGAGAAATGGTTCATTTCCAATTGAATGGTAATTGTTCATTAACTGCGAATTCATTGACCGCCGATATCATAAATCAAGGCATAACGCAAACAATGATATTATCAGCAGCCAATTACGAATTAATTAGTAATAAAGCAGACACACCTCCGCGCTGAAGAAGTACTGAATCAGCAAGTCACAGCCAGCAGCAATGAAATGTAGGTGAGAGCACGAAAGTAAAACTAAAGCAGATTGCCAGTTACCTCATTCCGCATTCGCGTTAAATCCGCGGATGACTCATTGTAATGCGCATTGCTCTCGAACAATAAAAACATTCGTCCGCTGCGCACCATTAATTAAGTACAAAATATCAATGTAGTGCACGATAAGGCAGCCGAACAACCAGACATAAATCGATGGCGGTTGTTGATTGTGGATGACAAATGGTGCCACCACAAACACTGTCATCGCTCGTCCCGCTTTTATGAGGCCAAATCGATTTGAAACCATTAAATTTACATTATTTAATATGAATGCTGCGTTCGGGCAGCCCTCTCATCTCGAGCGCGACTTGCAATATCCGCATTTACGAGCGTTGATAATCGCCAATCAGCAACAAACAAAGTGTTTGCAGCGCGCATTAGCGGCCAACAAAAGGATTGTGACCAATACCCCACTGAAGGCATCACGTTTCAACAAATTAATGCGACTATTTTTAGCCCGCCTTTTCAATTCGCTATAGCACGATTATTGCTATTATGCTTTGATTGCCGTCGATTTGTATTAATCCAAGGTGCTGAATTTAAACTAAATAATTGACCAATCAATTTCTCGTAAGTACTTGCTTATTTTGAAAAAAAGAGCCAAAGAGAAATTGAAATATTTTTGATGGAATTGACTTCAAAAGTAAAATCTTAAATTAAACACGAATGTGAAATTTTTTAATTTATAAGAGCATTCACTTCATCGAAAAGACAACCTTCTCGCGACGCATTTACGCCTAATTATAAGTAAGAAAAATGAAGCAAAAAAATACGGAATGGAATAACGGTGCGAAAAGAAATTTTTTCACAACCGCGCGCATAAAGCCGTTGATGACTCAAGTAAAGGTTGCACGTGAAGCGAAAAAAATGAGTTTGAGAAAAAGGAGCGCATTGACTTTGCATTTTGCTTTTCTCTTCGGTCTGCCGTGTCATGACAGCCTCTTGTTAGCATCACCGGAATGCACTTAAATACGCATATAAAATTACTCATTACCGGCGGCGGCGGCACAACCGGAGTGAAAGAAGACACGCCACACACATGCACACACGACACGTGAGTGTTCCAATTACGAATTTGCAAATTCATTCGCTATGCTTATATGTGCATGAGGGATTGGTCAGCCTAGACCATGTTAGTTTAATTAAAATTACTTACTAATTAATTGCCTGCTGCCGATTTCAAACACAACGGAATAATTCCAATGCCTGAATGCTCATCGGTCGTATCGATCGTTAAGTTGAGGAAATGTAGAAAAAATTCTTTGTTACTCACCTGAAACAATAATTAGAATGCATATTAGTTACACATATAATTAATTAATTAAAACATATTGTAAAAGTTATAATTAAATATCACTGAACTTTATATTCCGCTTAGAGTTTGACGCTTTTCAATTAGTATTTAAAAGTTATTCTAACGTACCTATTATACGTTTTTAAATAGCAAATACGACAACGATACATATTTGAGGAGGTGCATTTGGGTGGCAGAAATATAAAAGTTTCGCAATTGTCTAGCCATCCTGCATTTACATAGATAAAAAATCCACACGGAGAAACCATACAAACACGTTATCCCCGCTAATCCTCACGAAAATTTATAGCTGTAAGAAGACATTTCACCAGACTTTGAATATATTTATGACATTTTCATGAGAACCTCGAAAGCATAAAAAGTGCATTATATGATTTACGGCAGTAGCCGTACTTATATTATAGTACGTGATTAATTTATAAATCAAATTACATTCGCAATAACAAAAACACAAATGTCATAATTGAATTTCCAGGAATTTTTTTGCAATTACAGATTAGATTTCATAAGCAGCTAGCGCATTAAGCGTTCGTGTTAATCGGTTAAAACAATGTCACGCTGATAACAAATTCACGTGCAATAATTTTGGCGCTTGTAATTATTATATTTTCGCCTTGGCTGAAACCCTAAAAAACACTGACCCTTGATAATACGATACAAGCAAAAGTTGTATTTCTTCCCTGCATTTGCATTAAAGACACCGCATGTAATTCATCGTGTCATGTTGGTTTCTTTCAAGTATCGCATAACATTTATACAAAATTTCATTTGAATTTGCAAATTAGGTATGCCAAAAAAATCGATCCGCACCTACGCCGAAACGTACGCGAACGATATAGACACAATTTAATGCTGAGCGGAATAAGCTACACCTATTTCCAGATATAAATATTTGCAATGCAAATAAGAGCGCAAAGTAGCATGCATGCGAGTGCAACTTGCGCATTTCGCGTTATCGTCGTTGTCGTGCGGTGGTCGCTAGTCGAGCACCCAAGCTGGCGCCGTTATAATTAAGGTCAAACTACGAGTATTGTAATACAATGACAATATGACAGACAGACACATCCTATTACATTAAGCTTAGCGTGCAGAGGCATGGACTCACTAATAAGTGTAGAAACAAATGCGTGTGTGTGTTTTGCTATGATTACCGCACACACGTAATCCGACGACCACACCACAAGCAGCATTCGCCCCGATGAAAAGCCGCCAACGTAAATCCAACTTAAAGTTCCCATGACCACCACTCGCGTATTGACATGATATAAAGTGAAATCGAAATGCATAATACGCGATTATTAAGTGGCTTCTCTTAATTAATCAAAGTGCATTCCTTGATGGAAAGTTCCATCGCTAACAGAAAATCTTAAAAATCCTCGCCCTATCGTGATTAGTGAATCCATTAAATTTATGTATACGTCAATAAACACGTTAATATTAATTAGAAATTCATGTTCTTTTTACAAAAGTTTGCTGCTTTATAGAACGAAATTGAAAGAAAATAAATAATCCTATTATCCTTCCATTCAGAAAAATAAAATGATTTATTAATTTTTATTTCGTTAAGAATAAATTCTGATGAATTAAATATGTACGAAAATATATCGTTAGAATTTTTGGTGAGTCATTTCAGTAAACACACTCGCACATTAAATAGTAACAAATTTCGAAGTAACACCTACGAAGGAAACCGCAAAGACAGAAACCCAGCCGCGAAAAGCACATAAAACTCCCGTCCGATATTCCCCGAACGTGCTTAATGCACTTACGTTCATATTTTCCTAGGTTGACCATGCGCGCTAAACGTAAAGCAATAGAAACAAATGCTTACGTGGAGAGCGACGACCGTAAATGTTTATGATAATACTAAAAAATAAAACCATAAGTAACAAATAATATTACTGCGCATTTAGGTAGGTACTTGAAGCGGTGGTCAAGACGAAATAAAATATTAAAATCGATAGCTGTAATATAATAAACTAGTTAAATTAATTACTTACTTACTTCGGTCGAAATCAATAATAATAATCTACGAGTGGGTAAACTAAAAGTCAAGGTATACGCAATCCCGTTGTTGATTATATCATCTCATGCGAAACGCGATAAACCCTTTCGGCACCGATAACGCATTCGTTCGTGGGCCATAATAGAAAATCGACGAACGAGGAAAAAGGTCGAATGGTGGATTAATTGTATGTCGATCTGCGTTGCTTGCTTGTGGGCTTTAATTAATTTTAATTCTATTTTTAAATCGATTACACCCACGTTTTCTACTCGACGTATTCAAAGAATAATGAATTGTTTACGCACTAACTCCATTAGCTTTTTAATGGTACTTCTTCGCCCAATTTAATTTCATTGTTCAAATGCGTCACAACAAATTGCGCTTTTCCAATAACAGAAAAATAAATCACGTCAATCCCGATTATTCAAAATTCGCGAAAACTTGCGTAATAAATTAATAACATCTGCTTGGGCATGTTTTGCTATTACGTTTACTTTTCTAATTAGCGCAGTGACGCCAATGCGGGCAAAATATCAATAACTACGTTTCCGAATCCACACAATTTGTGACGTGTCGGGCAGAAAACATTGAATGCGCTGAAAATTCGTACCATTCGAAGAATGACACTGAGCTCATGATAAATGCTTAGCGCAATTGGCAAACGTCAGCATTTATATCATTTTAGTATTGATGAATTATCAAAAGATTGTCGCGTGCGGTATTGTCTTACATTATCAGAAGTGGAATATGCGTGTTGCTGATTATTCTGAATTTTATTCAAGAGATAGATTAGTCAATTATTATTTATATTTCGATACGTTTAATCGTATCTCATTATTATTACGATTATAAATGATTGACAGCAGGCAGTATGCTGCGCACTGCGTATGTTTACATTATTTATAACAATATTAATAATATAAATCATGCGCGATATACAAGTGAGTAAGTGCATTGTTTGTTATAAATTCTTCCAGGAACCCACACTTCATGTCATGTTTATTGATGCAATCGTTATGCAAATGGCACTATTAATATATTTATTTAATGATAACTTTATGAGCAATGGCAAATTATTGATTGCATTCCAAAGGTATATTAAATATACATTGAGCTTCGGTTATAACGACTGAGCAAAAAAAAACGAGATTTAACTTCATTATTAATGTTGTATTTAAGACTAGCACGTACGACAATCTAATTTGCATGTGATGAATAATGGTATTGCATTCGTGTTTTAAATAATGCACAAGAACATATTTTAAGGATGGGCAATTAATGTTTCCGCGGAGGCGAATAGCCACAATAGGATCGTTTGCTGAAATTAGTACAACACACGGCAGAATCCCTCGGCTGCCGCCCCCGCGGGCCGCAATTTAATTAACGCATATCGTGCGCCTGCCACGTAATGAGCGCACCACATTAATGGTGCGATAAAGCGACATTTTGCGGCATTGCTGCACTAATTACCAATTTACATCAATTATGCAAACGCACATAACGCGTACCGATTTTATTCGCATTCAATTCTAATTAAACAAAGACTTTTCCACCTCTCCCGCTACTCAAACATCTGTTATACATAGTAATTAATTATAGTCTGCAATTGGGTTGGAAGAGATTTTAACCTATTTCTTCGGAGAATTATATCAAGTTTATGAGAGACTATTTATAAATCGAAAAATGTGGATAATTAATCAAGTGAACTTCACTCCATAAATAGAGTAGATATCAACATAAATCAGAAATAAATAGCTGCAAACAAATATTGTCAAGAAAGTCGTGAAATGATTTAAATCAAACAGCTAATAAATTTTAGAGACTGGGAGGAGATAGAGAAAAACTATTCATAACGAGTGAAGGTCTCGAAGAAGTATATTAATCTCCGATTTAGAAATGAGAAAAACTTTCCTCGAAAAACTTAAACTATAAGCAGAAGACCTTGTCGGATTGAAATGTTCGAGACGCAGTTACACTCAACCTTGCGACAGCGCGCGCGCCGCGAATTATGCATGTGTCAAAAACGGCGGCAGTGCGGATCACTTTGCCGGCGGCAAGGCAATGTACGAGTGCGCGGCTATAATCATATGGCTACTGCAGTATAAACTACGAATCGTAGCCGTTGCCAATTACACAAAATTCGGCTATACAAATTTCGTGGTGCGTACAAACGTTGAACCACACCGTTTGACGTCGTGTTTTGTTTCACGGATTCGCGCAATCGTCAAAACAACAAGTGGTTCAACGACGCCTAAGTAAACTCGTAAACTTATTTAGATTCTACACCTAAACGCCACGTCTGCAAAAATATTCGCAATTGGCGGCAGTGGCGACGGTGACGGCAACGGCGGCGGATGCACTCTCAAATAGTTTTCGAGTGGGATTTGAAATCTTTGTGAAATGCGCTGAAATTCGTGCCAAAACGAATGAATACGACAGTTAATTGAGGTTGCTGAATAATTTAAGACGCCAGCCAACACTTTAAGTCGCATGTAATGTACAAGGTCTGCTTAATAATTTGCAAAAAGCTTTGTTGTAAAATTCTATTCGCAGAAAGTTTATATTTAAAAATCAATTTGGAAATGTTTATGATATTACGTCTTTTGTGTTCTACGAAAAATAAATTCGCCAAGTATTAAAATGATTATGAAGAAAGTTCCAGATTCCTTCATTTTTTCCGCGAAACTTTTGAATAAATTGCTTCTCCTTAGAATTATGTCCGTTTGACATTCGAATTAGTAATTCGGTATTTGTTATGTCTATTTCTAAATTTGATATAAAAAATTAGCGTTTTGTTTAAAGTTGAAAATTGTAATTTTATCTAATATTTCATGACACTCACTGTACAACACAACGTGATGTATTTTTTAAACGCAAGTGCCAACAGAACGCAATAAATATAACCGAACGCACAAAAGGCGCATGGCGTCAAGACGCCACCGTTACGCATCAAATTCAAAACAAATTATTGTATAATCGAGTAAATTTTCATGTCACTTTTTTTAGAAAACGCAGTTTACAGCTGTGCAGTTGCGCGATGACGACCACGACAATGACTGCGAGCAAAAACATGTTTTGAAAACAAATCAAACATACAAGCGTCTAATGAACAATTACTAAAAAGCTTGAATTATGCATTGAGATTGGCCAAATACGTGCGAACACGTAAATTCGTTTATCAACTGCGCAATTTCCACGTTGCTATTACTGATCATGATTGCTTATGAAACAATAACAATATTTCCTGCATTTCGCTCGCGTGGAAAATTAAACGAATGAGAAGACATAAAGATCTTGAAATTATTTTCGCATCGCATCCTTGAAGTTCAACGCTAGGCTAATGTGCTATTCTAATCATTAGAAAACATTGGCACTTTCTAACTACTTCCCAGACACTTCGAACGTGGAGAGTTGCTAAATGTTCCGCAAAAAACGTGCGCGCTTGACCTTCACATCCTGACAGCTTGAATTTCGGTGGCACTTTCGTTTTTCTTCGCGTGAAAAACCTTTTTATAAAAGCTTTTTCCTTTCACCTTGATATTTGGCCTCTGTATAGACAAACCTAATGGTTGTTGATGTACCACTAAAAAAATTATCAGTGGCTGTATAGAAAATACGGCGCAAATGTAAATATTTGCAATTATTTCCATGTTTAAATGCTAAGTAATTACGGCTGAAAAATTTTACTATAGGTCACGGTCGCTATTCTAATCTCAGTTGAACAAAAATTTTTCCAACACTAAAATTTCAACTCAAAAGACTGATAAATCAAAATAAACGTGTCAACAAATTTAAATTCACATTCATCATGAAACAATACGCTTCGTGCCGTTATTAGAATAACCTTAAGAAAGCGAGCGTACGTTATTTTCCCAGTGAAAATAAAAATAGAACATCGGAATCAATGTTGATGTAATAATACTTGTGTATATGGGATTAGGATGCCAAATGCTAATTTTGCACCGCCTTTCGCCGTTTAGCCTTTAATCTCTCGTCGAGTCGCGTCCTCCGTTCAGTTGTTCAGCGCACGCGTTTTTCTGTATTACTAAATTGCGACAAGGCGCGCACACACTTCTAGAAATCAAATGCGCAATTGCGGCTAATCGTCATAATAATGCGTGGCTACTGTGGCTACCAGCACGTTGCCATAAAGGAATGACAACTCGTACTCTACTCCCAATGTTGTTTTTATTTACGTTCCTAATAATAACTATTCGTGCACGTACGAAAATATATTGATACTCTCATCATTGGGCTAAATTATCTAGAAACCACTTTTCTATCGCATTAATAAAATTAATTTAGCAATTGCCTCACCTTTATCATTATCCTTTCCTTATCCTTTAAAAAAGTATTGAATATTCATCATGCTTATGACTGAGTCATTATTTCCATAAATTGTTGTCAAAAACACAATTATACTAATTATCAAAACGTGAAACAATTCAAAACAATAATAATAAATAACGGCGCACGCGTGCACCGTGCACGGTGGGTGGAATACGAAAAAGTAAGTAAGCAGTAGAGACAATAAACGAATGATGCACACGTTCACTTCATGAATGAATCATCATCGTTCGTCCATTGATTGTGAATTGTTCATTTTAATACGTTTCACGTGCAATCGTTTTATTGTAATTTCAATAACATTGCTCACTTGTCCGATGTATGACGAATCGCACACCCATTTATAGTGAGCGCACACACATTCATATCGATAACAAACTATTAATGGTATTGCCAATAAATTTCAGCACATTTCCGATGATCTCTCCTAGAATTAATTCAACGCTGATTATATGCGAAAGAAGTTGTTTATAATAAGTTGAATTACCATTGTGTCAAGAAACGCGTGGACACGTGGAAACTTTTGTTTTTTATATCGTCGCTAAATTTATTGCCATTCAAAAGATCAAATGTAGAAAAAAAAAACATTATATATCATCATTAAATTATTATTTCCGGCTCATTTTATCGATTTATTTATTTACGTCATAAATCTGTTTTAACGCATTAATTTTCAATTTACCAGCTGTAATATAGAAAATCTTTGCTAGAATAAGAATTACATATTGAATATTACTTCGGAATGAGTCACATCTAGTTACGCTGTATGAGTCATTAATACATGCATAGATTCCGAATCTAAAAATACCTTCACATCTTTGTTGCATGTTGCTAGGCAACCTGTGGCTTAAGCAGCTCGACAGCAAAACGAAGAAGTCGCAATGAATAATCGGCAGACATGCATCGTTCATTAGCCAAGTCGTTCGTGGCGCACGAATGACATGCATATCGAATGCGCACTGCCAGACAAAGAATAAAAAAACAACCGGGGGCTGGCACGACGCATACAAATGCTCTTCTTACTAAGTAAATTTCAGCCGAAAGCTAAACAAATCCGCACTGCAGCAGATGCTTTTATAGACGATGTGTTGATAGTGCGAGATCCCGAAACGCATCACACCATCGCGATGCATCGCCATCATCATCATCATCATCTGCGCGAGATTTACTGTCAGTGACGTCTTGCTAATGTTAGGCGTAAGAATCACTAAATTGACCCTCGCGCGCCTCAGCACACCGAGGAGGCAGTGAACTTGAAGATCTCAAGATAAATAATTAAACTTTAACAATTTAATTTCCAACTAAAAGCTACGTAGTTGAATTAATGACATTGAAAATTCTTCAAGTATTTCGCTTAAGTAACCAGCTATTAAATATTTAAGTAGAATAGAAATCAACCAAGCACTATGAATCCAACAAAATAAAAAGACATTGAGTTTAAGCTCGTCGCAATCGTAATAGAAATCAAGTAGGAAGAACGCAAGGCGAATGCGTGTATGTATTATTTAGCTGGCGAGACAAGCAGACTGCGTGTGGATGCAGTATGCGTACGTACTCAATTGCTAGTGAAGAGCATGGCGAGTCGGTGAAAATGTGGGTTAGACATGTTAATTAAGCGAATCATTATTTTACGCAATAGAGTGCACTGCACTTAACGCACTGCTGTTTGTTTTCAACAAAAATGGCATACACACGCCAGAAATACACAAAACTACGAAATTAAACTTTATAAATTGCTTCATGTCCTGAATGTTACCAATTTTCGTTTCGACGTAGATATGACGAGAGGTTTTTTTCTCGTTAATAACTACAATTTTGAAATGTGCGTAACTACATGTTTTTAAATATCCAACTCGTAAATATTCAAATTTCCAGAATAAGGTATTAGGCAATATGCATAAAGATAAATGTGCACTAATTACACCTAATCCCGTAACACGTATTTATTTAAGCACACTCACATCTCGTCCATCTCCTCCCTCCTGCTCGTGTAACCCAAATTCGCAATTCGCTCAAAATATAATCCAGGTTTTCGCTCGTAATTATGCAGCTTCGCGGAAAAGCAAGCCCATTGCGAATATATGCATTAAAGCTGTCTGTTAAATAGTTCAACATGTCTGTGTCTATGCTTTTAACTCGTATTCCACTCAAAGTGACTGAAACTTTAATTTCAACTTACAGATATTCCTTTGCGAATTGTCAAATGAACATTTAATCGACTAGAAAATTCTCAGAATTCGCATCTCTTACAAATTTCTGAAAACTAATTCATCATAGTACTTGGTAATGATTAATGATTCATTTTACATTTTTACTTGTAAGATTTACAACACTTTAGTTTTTTCAGTCGCCAACTCAATCAATGCCCAGTCAGAAGAAAGCCAAGTAAGTAGTCACTCTGCCAGATATCTTAATTGAAATCGTATAAAAAGTGACGCAAGTTTTCGGGTGTGCTTGGAAACTGTATGGAATTGAAACAAAGCAAAGGCACTCGTGAATTTGGTCATTATCACTGACATAAGCCAACTGCGTGTGCGCTCTTAACGACTCTCAACCTTAATCACATTTTGATGAGCGACACTGCTTAATCCAATCAGACTTCATCAGCACAATAATCCACCGCTCGGCTCATGGTGTCACTGTCGTTTGTTCGTTTTCCCAATTTCGCAATGCACCAGACCGCCGACTATTCGTAATGCTGATAATTATGATTGCAAATGCACCGCACGTATGAAAATGCCATACGCAGAGCTTTTCTCTCATTAACGCACCAACCAAACAATACGCATCGCCTATTTGAATACGCAAATAATTGACAAGCATTGTACAAACGTCCAATTAAAAGATAATTCACGATTTATATGCGTAAAAGTATTAATTATATAAAATAAATAATTATTGTGCTTTTGCCATTACCTGTCAAGTTAAATAAATTCAATATGACTGCATCAACTTTACCCTTTAGGAATTCAAATATTTCAAGTGTTTTTGTTTGCATTTTGATCGCTCGTTTAATGAAAAATCAACGTAAATGTTTGCTCGATTTTAATGTACAATTAATCCGTAATAATAACCGACTTATCAATGTAAATACCCGCGATGTGCGCAATACACAAGCCACTCACAAACGCATGGAAATTGTTTATTTATATTTTTGTTGCAATGCGATTCGCGTATACTTATTTGACGCAGTCAAGGTCTTAGCAAATGTATTTCCGTCCGAAGCGTACAAGTTCCCGTTCATTGCATTTGCAATTGCAAAAAATTACTTCATCAAGATTGCATACAGTAATTGACTGTAAGATGTTGCAAAATGTATTACAAAGTCGCAATTTTAGGACAATGAAAATAACAGCGAGAGACGTCGTGAGCGTTCTGCGAAAGCGCTTAATGTCCACGGAAGAACTACTTAGTTCTATAAATATTAAAACATTCCCGGCGCGAAATGAGATATGGAGATATGCGTCTGAAGCGAAATGACACATTTTGCTTTCCAGGATAGGTGCTCGCGTACTCTGTCAACGCGGCTGAGGACTGCTGAAAATACGAAACGCTGTCGCGACTGCAAATGAAAACAAGACAGACAGCCAAGAAGAAATGTCTACGTATTCTCGGCTGGAAATACTAATGTTGCGCACGACGACGAATAGACATTCGAATAATTCTATCTAATGTCTCACGACTGTAATACAACAATAAATATATCATGAAAACGTGTGTTCTTTCAGCCAAGCATAATGACTTTGGAAAGGCACGCAGTTTTTAACGAATTTATTAGTATCTATCTAATTAACTATCTAATTAACTTCCTCGCTACTATAGCCACATAAATTTCGCATAAAAGAATATGAGAAGTTTTCGCAGTCCATCCACTGTAGCCGAAAGGTTTTGCTATATAAGTAAATCCAATATAAATATGAAAAGCAAAGAGAAATCAATATACACATGAATGCAAATAAGTCATTCGTGCTATTTAGAAAACAATATCATTAAAGCCAGTTGGCAAATACAGTACGGATTGCAACATTGACAGCTTCATATGTGCATGGCTGCCGCCAGTGATTAACATGCTAATAGAACAGTGCGCGCGACTGGCAAGCAAGCGCGTTTGATGCGTTCGAGACATTGGAATGCAAACAAACAGAACGCGCTCCCTTCTCTCGGCGCAAGCCATTTGCAAATTGCAATAATGGTAATAATAAATAAATAAACATCGCGTGACTTTTTGCATGTGTCGCAGTGCGTGCACACTCGCCCGGTCATGTGCACTTCGAACGCGACGTGTCTCTCTTGCTTTAACAAATGATTCGCGCTTGCGAAATAGACAGCGACGAGAACAAAACATTCATTTCCACGCCGGGGAGCATTCGAAAACACTTTGATGGACTTCAATTGATCACCATGCATAATGTGGAATCAAATCACAAACACATTCGTTATGCGTTCGATGAGCAAATATGATCATCGATCGATTGTCTGCGTGTCTAACGAACAATAAAGCCGGCACGTTATGTGCAGTAATGTGTGTTGTAGTAATAAAAGCAATTTTAAATTAAAGGTTTCAATCGTTTGATTGCCGCGGGAGAGAACGAGAGAGAGAGAGATAGCGAGGTATTGCGACAATTTAAACTTGACCTACCCTATACTGAAAATCATATCGTGGGACAGGAGTTGCCCTGCCTATTCCTGCGACGCGGCGCGTGGAAAGTTACTGGGAAAGTCTGCCGCCTCGTATCGATTTGCAATTGAATTCAGTTTTATTACGCGCGTCGGTACAGCTAGGGCGAGTTTCCAGACGAAAAAATATTCGGATTATTTATAGCAGCGTTTGTGATATTTCACAAACTAGCCAACTAAATTCGCACTTTGTTTGAGTAGTGTAGTAACGTTAGATCGACTAAGAGGAGTTTTACTTAAACACCACATGACGTTAAATATTTGATCATGTTTTATAATACTTCGCTACGCTCAAATAAACGACAACGACTCTGAAAATCTAAATATAAAATTCGCATATTATGCAATGATACAAGAATAATGTTGACTGTATGTATTTATTGTGGAAAGTTTTGACTTCCTCGCAGTAATTTTATAAATAATTCGTCCATTGATGTGCGAATTGAGATGAGAAGCCAATTATTTCAAAGTTTAATGACAGAACATTCTTGAACTGTACGAATTCAAAGAACCAGCCATGACGTAATTTTGGCAAGTTTCAGACAAGATTCGTCGCAACAGCAACATGTAAATATAATATTGCAATGCGAGTTTTCATAAAAATTTCTTAACAATCACCCATATGTTTGCGATGTAGCGCCAAACGTGCAACATGGCACGCGAAAGATTTGTAACGCTTTCATTTTCATGTAATTTTCCGAGGCGCTTACACAATTCGAAAAGTTCGCGCATTTTGCGTGTCATTGCAGCATGAAACACGTCACAGACTGGTGCACGAACGCGGCGCGTCGACGAGGCGCTCATTTCAGGGCCAAAATGGAAATGTAATTTGCTAATTCCACAAGTCCGCAAAAAAAATATACGCAAATGTTCTAATGTTTCGACGAAAAAACGCGGCGCCTCTCGTTATTCAACCACAATTGCAATTTCCACATTGTGTGGAGCAATCGATAAGAGGAATTTCTTTATCCAGAAACCACAAAACAAACGAACAGAGATGCAAATATTTGATTCGCACTTTTTGTGCCAAGAATCCAAATGATTTTTCTCGATTATTCTCAAGTTATATTTACTGCAAATGCTGAGATCTTAATAATTCCCATTTATACGACGCAATGCGTGGGAGACAACTCAATATATCTTCACCGCCCATTTCCCTTATCAAAAAGAAACAAAACGAACATTTTTGTAATAAAGATCAAACGATGAAATGCGCGCTCTCGCATTCAAAAGTTTAATGTGCCATTATATCTTTTGCTCAAATATCCTGACGTACAATGAATGCGCGCGTCCGCAAGAAAACGTAATACACGTATTCTAATAAAGTCGCCTTTTCATCTTCCACGAGCGTTGGTGATTTATGTGAGCGCAACGCTAAAACTTTACCTAACAATATATCTAATTACTGCTTTTGCTTGCTTGCACTGGGCGGTTTTTAAAGTGCTTATTATGTTTGATTTCTTCAAACAGCACCGACTTTCAAGTGATATAAAATTAATTACTTACTACTCGAGAATTATTATTGTAAGCAAATAAAATATAAATACGTCATCCTATTTTTAAGTGTCTCTTCAACTGAAAACTGCTGAATAATGCTCATTGTTAGTTTGAAAATTACCTAATAAAGTTTGCGATGCAATAATGAAGCAAATTCAAGTTCAACAACCTATCACAGTGACAATCGATTCAAAACTTCATTTTTAAAATACCCAGCAACACCTGTTTAATTGTAATTCATTCGTTAACCTTGTACTTAAAAAACACTTTGCAAATTCTCATTTTTTTATCAAAATTTACGCTTGGCAAATACAAACAGAATAAATATGAAAAAACGAAATCAGGCAGTGACATAAATTTTAAATGATAAACGCGTCGAGCTGATAAAAGCTTCAGGCAATAAAAATCGTAGCACAACGTTGTACTTAGTGGGAAGTTCACTTTTTTATATAAACTAATTTTTCAGGAATCAAAGGACTAATTATAGTAAGTGCTCGAATCTGAAAGGACTAGATGGAATTTTAACGAGATATTTAAAGAACTTAAAAACAATTGACAGTAAAACCAAATATGTGTACTGGAGGTTCAATTAATTTACAATCTGATCTTATAATAAAAATTAGTAACTTACCAATAGTTTTGCGAAAAATCCGAAATTAAAAATCTTCAGTTTCTTTGAGAATATTTTGACCTATCTAACCTATATCAAATTTCAAATCCTTTTTCCACGAAAAGAATAAATAATTCTTGCTATATCCTCGCACTTTTGC
>JARJDV010007577.1:0-15412 GCA_030264675.1 Anaulacaspis nigra | reverse complement strand
CCACTTGCGGTAAGTCACATAAGCTTTTTGCATGTTCAAGCATGTTCACTATTCAATCTCCAAGTTGACTTGGAAATCAGGACCCGAAACTGCACCATTCAAATGCATTTTTTTCTCTTTGTACTACCCTTATTTTCATACACTTTCTAATGCTAATTAGTTAAATATCTCCCATAATTTCCAGTTTACTAGATTAAAGATTGGGGTGGCAAATAATTATTTAGTACAATAATATAGACAGATGCAGATAACTAAAATTTTCAAATATATTATATGAAATCTCAGTAGACATAAAAGCTTAGCTGCTTCAATCTTATCATTAAAATCTTTTTTGGCAATGGATAAGGAAGACCAATCCAAACAATTTTATATTGTAAATCGGTATCATTTTAATGTTTTTAAACCTAACGGTTATTATATATTAAATGCAGTAATTCTAAAATGCATGATTCAAAATAGCACACACTTAACACTATGTTTTTGGTACATATATTCCAAATATTTGAAAAAATAGAGTCAAATAAATTCAGTTAAATAAGATGTAGCCCACATTAACTTGAGGTTGACATTACAATTGGTTCTATTGCAAACATTTGAACAAATATTAAATTCTCAACTCACAAGGTACTGTAGACTATCTGAGCATCCATACTTAACAGTTTTTAACTTTAATGGTTGTGCCCCTAATATCATTTTCATATTTCTGGTATTCATCAACAATAACAGATTTGTCCAAATCTGCATTCATAACAAGTACAGGTGCTGGACAAGTTCCCAAGGTTTTATGTATTAACCAGTCTTCATGTATTTCATGTAAGTCTTCCAAATACTTCAGTGAAACTGTACTTTCTCCTACTCGATTACGAATCTTCATTCGTTCATGTACAACTTCAGGAGATGTTTTTAAATACACTACAAAGAAAGAAATTATCAATTACAGTACTTGAAATAGTTAAAAACATACCTATCAAATCAATTTGAGGCACATGCACATTGGTTAAGAATTTGAACCATTCATCCAAGACTGCAGAAGATGGTGGTGGAATATTACCATCCCTAGTCATTTTTTCAATGAAAATATTTTTTGCACTATAAATTGAACGTTCCATTAGGCGTACACTACGATCAGTTGCAGCTTGATGTTGTTGCATCATTGTTAGAAGAACATAAGATTGAAAACTGAAGCTCCATTTTGCAGAATCTTGATACATAAGTGCCTGTAGAAATTTTATAACATTATTTATATGTTTAAAAGCGAAAAAGCATAACTTACAAGAAGGTTGTGTCCATTAAAGTTTGTCCACTTCTCTACTGGCTCAGGGAGTACACAAACATCTTCATATTTCTTGAAGTGTTCAAGCAATGTGGTTTTTCCACTACCAATATTACCCTCAACGATTACGTTGAATGTACGTGTTGCTGCCATTTTTTGAATGCTATTGCAAAACAGGGAGGAATGATGATAATATATTAAAGTAAAATTTGTCGATATTAAATTTAACAGCACAAAACACAACCACGTAAACCACACCAGACTTGCACCCGAACGTTTCTGAATGCTTGTGACTATAACGAAGTTTTGGCGCCAAATGGAGTGAGTCGTTACGGGTTAGATTTCATTATATCGCAATACATAATTTTATTTTATATTCTTTTAATTTATGCTCGCGTTGGTGCAATATGATACATATTTTAATAACATGTATAAGAGGAAATGCAAAATAACAGTCCGCATATTCTCAAAACTTTAAAACAAATAAAACCTTGTGCTGCTACCGTTTAACTTATGTTAGAACTTTCATGGTTTCTGTGCAATGATGGTCTCCAGGCATGAACATTTTAGGTTAATTGGAATATTTGTTTTGATTTTAATTTATCTAAAATGATTATCTACTGATACATAATATACTTACAAAGCTCGTATGACCTTGTGTCCCAAACACATTATTGCAGTTCAATTCCATACACATGTGAAATAACAAGAGATGTAATTGCGGTGGTGTAGTCAAGAGAATTGGCAAATTGTTTCCTTTGTTCTCTTAAAGGAAATTATCGGTTGTTTATTTATTGAACACCATTTATATTTAAATTTATAAACACGATTATTACGAATTTTGATAAAAAAAACCTGTCTCTTCCTGTCTGTTGACTGTAGTGGTAACGTCGGGGATCCCCGCACGCGATTGCGCACTATTAATGGATATTAGCAAGATAAACAAACAAATGCGGTCGCAAAAATAATAATGCAAATAAAGAATACATTTAAACTTAATTAGATTTAGCTCACTAAAAAGCTGATTTTCGCTCAGTGGGTTTCAAAACTGACTAATATTGCAAAAGCATGAATCATATTAAGTAAATTTTCATTTATTAATAAGGCAATTGTGTGATATAATTGTGCAAATATATCCTAATAATATAATTCTACATTTCTAATGGACGGAATGCATATATAGTCATATTTATATAATATATAGTAAATATTCGAAAATGTTAATAAAAACGCATTTGATAACAAAACTATCATAATGTAGTTAACGTCACAATTACAATTAAATTCTTGTACTGTATATAAGAGTACAAAATAAAAAAATAGATATTTTAGATGTTTCCTAGATAACGTTCATACACAACCTGTTCGATAGGCAGTGTTGAAGTGGTTGCGATACTTAAATCTGTGTCAGTAAAAAATGAGATTGAACGCGATGGACCTGCTTGCGAAACATCGTGGTCCAGGTCTTGCTGTGTGGTATGATAGGTCGTCGTCGTTGTACTTAACTTACAGGCATCGTCGAGACGGTGCTGTGGGGGGTTGTTGGGCGAGATCCCGCCAATGATGGGGCTGTCGAAGCGTTCAGGGACTGCATAGTGCCCATCTAAAATCAAATTAATTAGTACAAAATAATTTAAGTATTGAAACTAATTTCTAACATATTATATTAGTGCATGAGTTAAATATAATAGGTGCGTAGCAATGAATTGTATGTAGTAAGTTACCACGAAATTGCTGCAACCTTTCTACTGTCTACAGTTAGCATATTGGAAGAATTATAGATATTAGTCAGAATGTTTTTTTAATAAATATGAGTCTTACTCGTAAATGCGCCAAGTCCTCCAATTTTGTCAAATCACTCAGCTCCACATAGAATGAATAAACAATTATCCATCCATATATACATATTACCAAGAATATAGTCCAAAATAAAACCATAAGAATATTGTAAGCAAAAGTTAGATCATTAACAATTGCAAAGAATAAGTATGCTAGAAATCTGAATACAGTGTAAACTCCAAACACATAAAGCCAAGGCACAATTCTCTTCTCATGTTCCTTCCTGACAGCAATGACAACCATGATAGAAGTTACAAAAACTCCAATTGATAACAGGAGTGAGAATACAGCAAACATTACAAGTGCATTCCTCACTAAAACATATAAAATAATTAATATAATATATAGGTGAGACATTGAAGATTACAAACCATGTCTATTGCCAACATAGACAAATTCATATGATAGCAGATAGTATCCATAATGTGTTGAACCTGGCGCAGCCATAGAGTAGCAATATAAATCAAAACATGCAGTAATGATTGTAAAGAGTGCTAAGGGCTGAAAGAGTCAAATTAGTGATTAATATTGCCACATGATCCAAAGTTGCTACATACTATTGAAAAGAATCCCATGTAAAATGCAGCTCGTTGCACATCCATAAACACAGCATTTGTTATAATTGGTTTCTGATACCATGGTGTTTTTAATGATTTAATGCTTGGACCACTTCTAAGATTTGCACTTGATCTTGTTGTTACATGAGAGTATACTGACGGGGTTCCCGTAGGTGATTTTTTGCCGTAGTTCATTTTATTTTCAGTTGGTCTACCCTGTTTTACTTGATCATAAAATAAAACTTTTTATTCACAAATGGGTGCTAACAGGTGATAACGCCCATTAACCATTTAGATAC
Source organism: Anaulacaspis nigra (assembly GCA_030264675.1). Taxonomy (NCBI): domain Eukaryota; kingdom Metazoa; phylum Arthropoda; class Insecta; order Coleoptera; family Staphylinidae; genus Anaulacaspis; species Anaulacaspis nigra. Next base: position 11,444 of record JARJDV010007577.1, on the reverse strand, counting down.
TAATGCAACAAATACACTACTAAATTAGATATAGTGATTCACAGCTCGCATTGGTGAAGCACTATTGATTGTTATTAATCCTAGGTGTGTCACATTGTGTTTACAAAACATGTAAACGTGACATGGTATAGGCAATTTTCACCACTCGGTGTCGCAACTGTCTTAAAATCCAAGTAAATCCAATATATAAGCGTATTCATTTAAAACGGTTTTATAAATGGATTACCAACAATAAATTTCTTTTAAATTACAAGCGACTGTATGTTAGTATTTTCTTTAGTAGTTAAATTACTTATAGGCAATCTTACCCACAGATGGGATCATATGACAGAATTACTTACTAGGTATATTTATTGAAAATTTTTGAATATCAATAAAAAGCAAAACTATCTTTAAAATCGAATTTGCTGCAATCATACGGGTAAAGATTGATACAAGTAGAAGTTTAAATTTTCAGCATTTAGTGGTTTAACTGTAAAATGTTCGGTATTTAGCTGGGGGATGCGGGTTAGAATCCCACTCCCTTGGTGAGTTTTTTTTAATGATTGATTTAGAAACTATTCTTTATGGTACGTTAGGAACTATTAACGAGGCTTAAAAACTAAAAACGAGGCTCAATAAAACTTAAAAAATCAGATTTGGAGACACCTCGATCACTTCCACGGAGTTATGTTCTTGCAGTAAAATTTGATCTTGATGCTACAGTACCTGTTCTGAGCCAAGTGAGCTATTCTACGATGTTGCAATGTTGAATTTTAAGATGCGTCTGTTTACATATATTTTTATAACCGGAACATATTTACCTCAGCTGATTCATACAATGCATCACCAGTGGGGTCACAAATTTTGATCTCAAATCTTGCTTAAATAATATTTTAAAATTATAAAAAATAGAGTTGCCGCACTCGGTTTGCCAACCTGAGAGATCGCACCCAATCTCCAACTGCATCGACTAGACATTAGCGCGTAAATTTCAGGAAGGATATTAGCTGTACTATTAACAGAATCAATTTATATCAAACTGTTGCAATAAGGGATCGTATTAAGCTATTTCATAATTTTTATATAATATGAATTATACTTTTTTACAAATATATTACAATTTACACTGATGTGATAATAATAATTATAATTAGGTATATTTTTGTCTTGCATTATTTTCTTTAATACCTTCGTTAAGAGTCCACCATACGTAATAAGAATTTAACTAATACTCTACGGGATGTTTTGCTTCGTTTCACTTGTATAATTAAATATTTTCTTTACGTAACGGTCATCATTCCTATTCCATGAAGTTGGACACGTACAGCTTATATTATATTGATTTATAAATAATCTGTATTTTTCTTGATCAAGAATATTGATTAATAATGGAATGTTATCTTGACTTGACGCCTGTGTAAGTAATAAAATGTAATATGTATGCAAAAATGATGGCAGTTCACACAGTGCTATTTGTTTATGGTATGTGTACAAAGTAATTAATAAGTATCAGTCAGTTAATTGTCTTTTCTCCTTCGATTCTCAAAGATTTCTCGTAATACATAGCTATCGTTCCAAAATGCATTATAATTAGTTGGTTTGAGCATGAGCATTATACCATTAACAATATTGAAAGTACGCTTATAGTTACAATCCAATAACAACAACAAATAGAGATGAAATGGTTTCGAAGAAAAACCCTTAGGCTTTATAATATATGTTTATACAGTTGATTCAGGTCTAGAAAACTGATTTAACTAAAGAAAATTCCCAAAAATATGAAAATAACGAATTCGTCACATGACATACCCTTTTGAATCAACTGCAGAGATATAATTACTCATCAGCAATACTGCAATTACTTTTTAATTAAGTACAAATGTATGATGCAGTCTCAAACAACCAAATCGAAAATAATTTAACTTTGAATTAGTTGATAATTAGAAATGGAGCGCCATTTGTTTTTAGATTTGTACACAAATATATTTATATTTATATATACTATACGTTTCGTCACTTTGTTTTTGTATTCATTGTTTCACAGAAGTCTTCAAGCTTTGCGAACATTGTATTCATTGTTATTAATTAATTTAATATATAGAATATACATTTAGATAAATTATTGCTTCGCTTTGTTACACAACACGCATATCATGGTTGCACCACATGTCACATATCTATTTTCATCATGTATCTTATTTCTCATTAATACATAATTACGGAGCTGTTTGAAAGTCGATAGAGTCGATATTCTACATGTCGGGTTCATTTTCATTTAAGTATTCAATCAATTATTTGCATTTAGAATATTGCGGACACGCTCTGCATATATGCTACACGTACATCGATTATAAACTACGGACAATAGTTTTTCATTATCTATTGGAAGAAATAATGAGCGTGTCCTATTTATAAACGTATGCCAGTTTAAGAAAATTTAATAAGTAGCCAATTAGAACATCAATTGCGTTTCATGAAAATTTCTTTCTGATATGTAGAAAAAGTATACGAAAATTTTATTTTATGGCCTACATTAATTTCGTAATTATGGACATTCAATTATTATTTATACCACAAACATCGTCAATGCAATGTTATCAGCTTCTCTTCGGATTTATTTTGATTACTAATATGATTTCTTTTACGTGCCTTCCTTAACTTCATCTTCTCATTACCTCAACTTCATTCAGTTCTTTAGATAAACTTTATAATTATATTATATTAGCACTTGAAGAAAATGCAATAACGTTTCATACTATTGCAAGTATCATTAACGATATTTGCACTTATTTATCATTGGTGTTTCATGTTTTCAATAAATATTTGTTTAATTTGTTTAGGCGTTATATGTGAACTAAAGTGTGGTAGCAACAATTTGAATTATCGAAAAATAGCGATTGTCTTACTTTTGTTTGCCTTGTCGCATTTCTTATTATAGAAAAAGTTGAAATTAAATATAATTTACAAAAAGTAGCAAAAATATAATAAATAAATAACAATATATAAGTAAATGGCGCGCGTTGTTCTTACAAGATAACGTAAAAGGTGTTCTCTCATTAAAAGAAGACACACAATTAATAATATACAACGTAGAATGTTGTAATGTTTGGCAGCAAGTCAATTTCACTCATTTTTACAGTTTATCTTAGGCCATTAAATTTCTGTCTTATACAATTGTGAGTCATCTCAATAATATAACATAAATACGTAAAAGAATAAAACGCGAAAACAAATACTAAAATATAATATCAATGAGAACATCACATAATTAATTTAAAGTTCATTCCATTAAGTATTCGTTTCGTTTAAGTATTGGGTGAGGGTTATATCACTAGCTCTTTCTTTAAATAGGTTGATCAAGGGCGATAGGAGCAGTTTATACCTAAAATTCTCTGCATATTTCTCTTTTTGATTCGTAGCCACTTTGAATTTAAATTAGTTTAAATGCACTTATATTCATCGACATCCGCACACCCTATTTCCATTTCAAGTCTTTTCGTTATGTTTAAATTTTAATATAATTTAAATTAACGCATATGATTACACTAGAAAACCCTCTGGTCCGTTAACACGTATTTGCGCTCGTATGTTTTGCACGCTGTTCATAATTTTCTTCTGATGGCCAACGAGCGTAATTCCCAACTCAGTTAGCTCCTTGACGGTCAAATTAACCACTGCATCCATCGATGTAACACCACCCGACTCAAAATTTTGTAAATATCGAGCCATTTTAATTGAATTGAGCCATTCTTCAACTGACGTGAAATTTGTTAAATCTGGTGCATCCGCAGCCAATGGATTTGTTGATCTACATACACACAAAAATATGAAATCACAAAATAATTTAAGGCTTTTTGTTGTTTATTGCTTTGAATGATTGCATGATTTCCTCAGAGTTAGTTACCCATTGTTATAGAACAAACGCAAGAAAAAACAAAAAGCGTGCATAAAGGAAGCAATATTTCAAAAGAAAAATTAATTAAATAATGTAGTTAATACTTGTAAATGGGAAACTATATGAACAAATGTGTTAAATGTGGTGCCTACTAAATAAAAAAGCGCTAGATGTACCTTACGAGCAAAATAAGCATTAGATTGGTGTTTGCGTGTATATGTAATTATAAGTTGTTTGTAAAGGAAACCCAATTCGCGGTCTCCGTGCTTGTGTAATGTGCTTTTGCAGATCTTTCCCCAGATCCTTGTAACCAATGTCCTTTAAGAGCACCTGACGACACCCCAACATCATTCCAATTTACATGATACTGGTGCAAATCATTATCAGCAGCATGTGCTTCGTAACAATCCGTTTGCAATTCGCGAAATTCGAAATCGGATAAATTGGGACCAAACATATTCTCAGTTACATGTGGATTACGTGGGTTTATATTATTTAGTCCCCATGAATTGTTTAGATTTTGTTCTTTAAATTCTTGATAAGCACGACATGATAAGTCGTTAAGCGTATTGTAGCGACTAGAATTTCTTGAAGAAGCAGCAGCTACTTCATGATACCCGTGATACGCATTGTTTGAATTAATAATGGGTGCTTCGAGTTGTCCGATTAAGAAATCACGTCGCGCAACTGCTGATTGAATTGGATTATTGTATTGAGCTACACTAATTGAATCAAATAATTGGTTTGATAATTGATGATGTTGGGTTGACTGTACAGGTGGTCTTTGATAGAAATAATTAAATGTTGGCGAATGGCTAAAACATAATGTAAATCGTAAAGCAAACAAAAATCCCAAAGCAAATGAAGAAATGAAAGGCGTAAAATTTGCACATAAAATATAATTGAGAGTAATTTTCCGCTGAAAAATTAACTTTCAAATGTCTTACCGATTTTGCGCAATTTTCCGTAATGTATCAGGCACGCGTATCAACCGGTCAAGAGTTTTAACAATTGATTGAAATGTTGGTCGATGCGTACGCTCCTTCTGCCAACAATCCAACATAAGTTGATAGATTGCTTCAGGACAGTCCATTGGTGCAGGCAATCTGGATATTGATTAAATAAAATTAATATTGCGATAGAAAACACACTGAAAAACATACCTATATCCTTTCTCTATGCTTTTTATCACATCTTGATTGGACCAATTCCAATAAGGGCGTTCGCCATACGACATTACTTCCCAACAAACAATACCCATGGACCAAACGTCGCTAGCCGATGTGAATTTTCTAAATGCAATCGCTTCTGGTGCGGTCCACCTCACTGGTATTTTGCCTCCCTATACATTAAACGAGTTAAACTCATGCAGATAATGTAAATAACTATAAATGAATACCCTTGTCGTATAAGCTCCTTCCGTAGCACTCTCAATCTCGCGACTCAAACCAAAGTCAGCAATTTTGCAAACTAACTGCGAATTGACCAGGACATTACGTGCAGCAAGATCGCGATGCACATAATTCATATCGCTTAAGTATTGCATACCAGATGCAATACCTCGCAACATGCCCACCAGTTGAATCACTTGAAACTTTCCGTCATTGGCGCGCAAAAATGTGTCAAGTGAGCCATTTTCCATATATTCAGTTATAATCATAACTGGATTCGACTTGGTGACAACGCCTTGTAAGAAAATTACATTCGGATGTTCAAATTGGCCCATAATTGAAGCCTCGGTGAGAAAATCGTTGCGTGCCTTATCGAGACTTCCTGCTTTTAATGTCTTAATCGCCACGTCTATATCGGCACCGCCGTTAACTTTCAACTTGCCTTTGCACACATCTCCAAACTCTCCGCCACCTGGTAAAACAGCATTAAATACTAAATTCTATACATATTTTACACTATCTAGTACCTATGATAGCTTCAATTGTAATGCATCCTGCGTCTATTTCCCTCGCGAATTCTCTAACGGCCTGATTGGGATCTTCATAGGTATGTGGGTCAATGTAAGTACGCGATGCACCAATACCGGTAAAAAGTGGTGTGGTCACTACAAATTTAAATAAGATTTAAGTACACTTTTAGGGTGACTGCTTCTGAAATTCGTACATGCACAACAAACGTGAAACAAATAAACAGTGAGAACAACAGTGACGAAGCACAGCAGAAGAATGTGTACAAAAGAAACATAAAACAATTACCGTTCGTATGCGTTGTCACAATTGGTGGATTGTCCATGCTATGATGCACTACAATGCAAATAAAAAACACAAAATCACACAGAGAACTAACAAATAATAATATCAATAACGTAAAAATAAAACTCATAAAACAGGAGCAAAACGGTAAGCACTAAACACAATGCACACAATTATTTTACGAACAAACGTACAACAAGAAAGCTTCATTCATACGAATATCGAGAGATAAATATTCAGAAAAGTTATTATATTGCAATAAAATATCTGTATTCAAAATATTTTCATCTTCAAACTGCAACTTGATTATATTTCAGATGCAACGCAAACTGCAAACTCGAACCAATGAAATGAAGATAATCAAGTTGCAGTCGGCTGCAGGCGACTCGTAATATTTTAAAAACACTCCGAATGTGATGCCAAGAATCTTGGGAACTTACTGTACGTGACTACCAGTCCTATAGGAATATTTTTGTACGTAAAAGGGGCGCGCATTGCACATGAAAGTTGGGAAAAAAGTGCAAATTTAGTTTCGTTATTTAATTTTGTCGCCGTTAAAGTTCTTTGAAATTTGTTAGAGACAAATTACATCGATATATAGTATTTGCTACATACCTTCTCCATTGCGGTACTCTAACGTGTCACAGTCGCTCGGTTGTTTCTTATTGCATTCATCATTCGAGCGAGATCGGATGAAAACCACGGTGAGGATTATGACTGCCACCAGAATTACAACGATTGCAACAATTCCTCCAGCGACAAGCTGCAAACGCAGACCCTCTTCTTCTCCAACGTAAGCAGTTTTCAACACTTGCCCAGTTGTCTTAAATATTACGGGGGTGTAAGCGCTCCATCCTCGCTGCGTCTTTGCGCGCACTTGAACACCATATTCCGTGCGCTGTTGCAAGCCAGTGAATGTTACAGACACCTCGTTGGTGAGAATGTTCGTGGAATTGGAATGATCAATATCGCCTTTCATAAAGCATCGCACCTGAAGAAAGCCAACTGCATAAAACTGCGTCGCAAGTATATGCGCGTATAAATTACCTCATATGTTTCAATAAGATCATTTTCCATGTCACCACCATCTGGAGTGGTAGGCGCATCCCAGGCTATACTTATCTCAGAGCTCTTCACCGACAAAATGCGAACGTTGGTGATACTCGACGCCACTGACGCCTCGGTAGTGACAACAATATCTGCATACTCGGGATTAGACTTCGTTGATAGATTTGAAACGCCGTTTTCAGCGAACACTTGGAATCTGTACGTTGTAACCGCATTTAGGCCGCTGATTGTTATCTTTGAATCGTTGAAGGAATCCTGGGCGAATCAAATTCTTTAGTATTTGCGTGACGCTATGTAAATTTAAACATTCACTCACCATGTTTGGCGAATATTGAACAATTCCCAAGCTGCATGCATCGCACTTGATCCTGTACGTAATGTCATTACGGCCGCCATTATCCCCAGGAGGACTCCAGGACAGCATAACGGTTGATTGATCGACAAAGTTCACGGTGAGATTCGACGGTGCACTTGGCGGTCGGGTGCACGCCATATCTTTGGGGTCGTTCTTTGCGCGGAAGTATCCGGAAATACAGCGGCACTCCGTGTAGCCATAGTCTGGGGCCTTGGAGTGCTCCGGACACTTTTGGCATAGTTCGTCGCCAGTCTGCGCCTTGAACGTGCCAATCGGACAAACTGCAAGGTGAAAGGTGCGAACAAAACGCACGAAAAAAGCATGAGTACATCAATTTGTATAGGTGTCAAAAAGGCATTAGTTACCGTTGCACGTCTGCTTGTCAAAGTCCGGTTGGTAACCGGCCTTGCACTTGCATCCACCTGTCGGCAGCGTCCACTTCCCGTCGCCCTTGCACAGGTACGTTGGAGTATCGACGATCTCAGCATTCTCAACGCAGCGCCCGGTAGCTTGTTCGATGAGTGTGACTTCTTTGCCAGTGGGCGTTGCGGGGAAGTGCGCGAAATTAATGGTGACTTCCGGGCATGTGATGTAATAGATCTTGACGGCCAGCAAGGAAATGCAAGCGCCTTGATCACGGAACGCAAAGTATACGCCCTTCTTCGTCACCGGAATGCTCTTCACCTCAGTGTTGATGTTCACCTCGCTATTCGCATTAAAACGACCATCACCGGATGCAATACGACCTATAAATTCGCACCGAATGAGAAAATGTGCGTCACTCGCTCACAAAAATAAAATAGGCACACACAAAAAATCCGGAAGAAAACTGTTTGTTTGCTTACCGATTAACTTATAGCTTTCAGTTTCCCAGGGTGGCGGTTCCCTGGTAGCCGCGTCGAATTCGTAATAGAGTAAACTGAACGTTTCCTTACAAGATAAAGCGTTGCCTGCAAAGCGAAATAGGGATTAGCAAGGAATCGAGCAAATTCGAAAGCAAACACAAATGGTAATAAAATATAAGAATAAATACCTGGGAATAGACTACAGTCACGTATCGTGAATTGTATTTCGATGTAAATACGATTTGCTTCGCGGCGGTTTATGAATGGCACCCACAGCCAATTGTTAACGTTATTATAAGCTACATCGCAAACAACGTACGAGCGCCAGTTGATGCCCTTCTGGAAGTTCGTAAATGACTCCTCCACCCACTGCAAAAAGAAAACGAATAGGACGATTAATATTTCACTTTTTACTGGCAACAACTATAAATAATTTATGGCGCAGCATTAAATAAATAGTACCTGAATTAGCCGCATAACAGATACGGAAAGAGGGCGAATGAAACTCTTCTAGTTCATTAACTTTATTTTATTTGATAAGGCCTTGAGGGGTTGAAATACTTGAGAATATGACAAACGCGAGGGAGTACGCGCGCACTCGCGCACGCTACGATGTAAGAGTACGAGTTGGAAAATTTCGAATTCCGGCAATAAAAATACCGCGTGACGCATTAAAATGACGACGACGTCGGTAAAAATTACCATAGATATTAAAAAGAGAAAAAGTCGCCGCCACCCGCGCGCGCACACCGCTACCGGGCGCACTTCTCTCCCTCATCTTCGCAACGAGCGGCGCTTTTTTCACCATCGTTTTATGCGCCACTTTTCCAACACGAAAACGCAAAACGTAAAGATAAGAATAAGCCAAACCAGGCGCGCTGTTTTCCCAACTCGCGTAGAGTCAATGCCGAGGCGAGGCAGAAGCAAGGCGCTCGCGCGCGCGTCTTCCTTTCTTTTCTCCTCTCTAATCATCCACGAACGAACCCGGAGCGAAAAGCGCGCTTATTCATTGCGCTCACGTTCCGCCAACATTCGACTAGCTTTCGGTAATAGTAATAAACTCGATAAAAGTCCCAGCAACGGACGGACGGGCCGAAGCGAATCGAGGAGAAGACACATCGACGAACCGAAAGAGAAATACGTCGACGTGAGACGATCGGGCGTCGCGACGCGTCTTCCTTCTTCGAAGAGAAATGAAAGGAATAAATTTAGTTCAATTTTTCCAAACTTTTTATTGTCCCGTCGCATTTGCCACGACCGAAATGAACGTGCCACCACGCCCACATTTTCACGGGCAACTTGGCGTCCGTCGTGGTGGCGGCGGCGGCGACGACGGTATTCGTAGCGGCTGGTAATGCCAACTTCGCGCCGGGCATCGCTTCATCAGACTTCGCCACCACCGCTGTGGCGTCATGACGTCGGATTGCGCCTGATGGAAGATGAAATTTACAAATGAACGCGCGCTGCGCACGGCGCGCGAGCGGATTACGAATAAGAAACTTCCCCGTCGCGACGTCTGTCATAGAATAATAAGAAACGTGCCCAGGTATGCGTGTGCAAAGTCGAGATAAGTGTGCGCCGCACATCACTAATACTTCTTCTTGGCACCGCCGTCGCCGCCGCCCCTTCGCAACAAATGTGTATGCGATCACAAATCACGCGTGCGTTTATCAAATTTGCAGCAGCGACGCACCATCCATTCCGCCGTAAACGGGCGGGCGGGCGAACCTATCGCAATAATAATAATCAGCAGTGATTAGTAACCATAGTTACCGCTGCAGTAACAAGTCGAGCACAGGGAATGGGGAAGCAGTCGAGATGGCTCAAGGGCATTTCCACATTTTTTCCCATTTCCATTGGCAATGCGCCGCCGTGTTACGAGCATTGTGATGCGAAACGAAATATAAATACAAATAAAGTACGCAAAATGCGATCGCAGCGTAAAAATACGGCGTCCTCAAAGGTAAACCATTTCCCCACGAATAAGCGCAGCGCCGCCCCCGCTCTCTTTGTCATCAGTTATTTCTCCCGTTCGTGTCGGTGTGTTTAGGATCTTTTATCATTCCAGATGGGTGTACGAGGAGACAACGAACGTGCGGATAATCCGCGTCACGGGAGTCGAATTAATTTTTAAGGGCTTGTATAACGCATTTTATTGCTTTCCGCATACAGGGCGAGCACGAATATTATGCATTCAGAGCAAATAGATTAATCCCATCGCAAACAAATAACATTTTGCTGATACTCGGCTTTGCTACATTGAGAGTGATAAAAGGACGCGATTATTTTCATCTTGAAATGTCGCTAAGCTACGAAATTCGAATCCTGACAAAACGTAATTGTCAATGTAAGATTGATTTGACTATTATTTGGGTATTTCTTAGCTCTAACAAGATAAAATCCCAGATAAAACGGGAATAATGCAAAGCTGCGGCAGGAAAGCCGGAGTGCTTGAGTTTCCAAGTTGCTTGCGCACGATTTTCCGGTACTTTCAAGGGTGAAGCGTGCGTACGCGCTTTTTAGGCGCACCGTAGTCGTAGTCGTAGTCGTTGCCGCCGCCACCACCAACTATAAGGTCGTCGCCAAGGATCGGCGGCGGCTGCGGCGGCGGTTCGAGCGTGAGCAACCGAAGGAAGCGAAATCTACGCGAGCCGGCGAGCGTATTGTAAACTAAATTCCACGCTCGAGCGCATACGAAACGAATTTCACGCGTCCGCGAGCACCGCACAAGCAAGCGAATTGCAGAGGCAAAAACCATCAGCGCACATACTGCATACACGCGGTTGCTGCCTCCCTGCACTCGCGCTTCTCTCTGCTTCCTCTCAAAATACGCCGTTTCCAAAAACGCACATGCACAACAGCGCGAATTTGCAATCAACCCTCGTCGTACGCGTCAAACTAGTGTCGTCAGTCAGCGAAGTCGGTGGAACTTGCAGCGACATTTAGTTGTCATTAGTTTTGACGACTTTGAGTAAAGTTTCCGCAGTCGTCTAAAGCGCAACCGCATTCTAGCGCCGAGCGAAGAATGTTTCGCTTACTTAAAAAAACGACGCGCAATAAAAGTAAAATAAACAAGAATAAGTCAATGACTCGGA
>JARJDV010007570.1:0-15099 GCA_030264675.1 Anaulacaspis nigra | reverse complement strand
TAGGCATTTTGGCCCACTGTGCAGCGCAGGAGTTATTGGTTAAATGCGGAACTTATTATGGCCATAAATCTATGCGGCAATCGAATTGCGATTGTAGTCGGAGGTGAAAAAGCGGATGTTCCGTTTACAGCTGATAATCTATAGAATGGAGGCGGGTACACGCTCTGTACTCGCCGCTGAGACTTTAATCAACGCGAACAGCCGCTGTTCGGACAAACACCGCCAGTAGATGATTAAATAAATGTTGGCAATGCGCGCCAAACAGCTTTCGCTTCGCTTTTTTTCACCATGTCAAAATAGTGCATTAAATCCTTCCGGCTCCGTGAAATTCCTCCAATCTGTAGATACGCATTTATCATAACAGAAGCAAACGCTGTTGAGCGCGAATAAGGAACGGCACCGAACATTGAATAAAAAAGCCGCGAATACTTAGCTACGCATCACGCGCATCGTATTCATGTAATGCGCAAACCGAAAACTTTCGAATTCATTACCGTCTTTCAGCGCAATAAATAACACAAAGGCATAGGTGTCGCGGCCGCGTATGTTACAATGTACGGATGCAGAAATAATCTCGGATCATGAAGGTGGCAAGCACACGGTGGCCAAAATCGCAAAAGAACTTGGAAGCCAGCTTCCGCTGGCTTAACAAATGCATCGCAAGCGAGGGCAGCTCGCCCGTCAGCTTGTGCAACATTAACAAACCCGTCAACACCTAATAAATGTACCGTGTGTTCGCAAACCATTTTTGAAATCGGTCTGGCATTGTCGCAAACGTAGAGCATTCTCAGAAGCGCCGCCTAGCCGTCTCGCGCACCCGCAGCTATCGTGCGCTGTTCGCACGCCACGCAGAGGCCTCTCGAAACACTCGCTGCATGACGAAAAGAAAACAGCGAAAATGCGATGTAAAAGAATAAAAGCTAGTGTATTCAATGGTGAGATGCACGCGCAGAATAGAAACAGAGAAGTAACTTTACAAGATTAATGATAAGTCACGAATGTGCCATAAACTAGTAAAACAATGAAATGAGAACTTGCAGAAACGCGCAGTACGGGCGGCGGCTGCAGTGGCGGTCGCTCTCTTTCGCCGTCGTCGCGCTACTCCACCGCAAACAAACGCGAACGCCTTTTTGTAATTTAAAACCGACGCTCGAACAACTTTTCCGACCGAAGAACGCGAAACGCGCGTTCCGTTCGGATTACTTCCGAATGAACAGCCGACGTGCCGCGCGAAAGCCGAAAGCCAACCCCAACTAGCATCTCACTAACCTTCGAAAGAATTACTATAAAATATACTTTAGGAGTAAACTTTGCGACTCTTAAAAAAGAACACTTAAATAAACTTTGGGGCTCCATGTTCAACGGACACGCGCGCGCGCACGTCTTTTAAAGTCGGCCGGAGCGTCGCGTCGTGGGAGCACGCACTGATGCAAAATAAAATTTTAATTGCAATAATCTTGCGCTATGAGTGAATTCCGGCGCAAGTGGCAGGAAGCGGAATCGCGACGACGACAACGACGCCGTCGACGTCAGTGAGCAAACATCCCCTGTCGAGTCGTCGTACTCAAAATCGGAGTCGGTGCGCAATATTACGCCGAAGTGAAAAACAAATGAATCGCCGCATGGATTTGCTTGCGCACTCAGATCCGACTTGATTTACTGAACTAACGCACCAGCCGACGTGAAAGAGTTTTGCGATGGCATCGCGGGGCAGCGGCAATTTATTTTGCGGCGGATAATTTGGTCGTGGTGATACGTCTAGGCGTGGAGAGCGGCTGGTGACAAACAAGCGTCGACAGATGGGTGCTCGCTTTGAGTTCAAATCAAATTGCCTTCCACGATGAGTGGCGGAGCACACCAGCACCCAGCCAGCCTCTTCCGCGCATCGCACGAACCGCACGCCGCATGCGTATGTGATGTGCACGGATTTTCGCATTAGTACACGGATTAATCGTTTCAACTGCGTTTTATTTTCACTCTCGTCTTTCCATCGCTGTCGAACGATATTATTCTACGCACTGCCCCTTTAAACATTACGCTCAGATTAGCAAAACTTGTAAATTCTCACTCAGCTATTATCGAAGAAGATCTGCTACAGCGGCCGCTGCTTTTATGATTAAATTGTTCCGTAATCGAGGACATTTATTATCAATTCTGTTTTGCATTAAAGAGCAGCGTTCATCCGTATAATGTCCACAGTAAACGAACGCATGATTTTAAAACTGAATAATTCTGTAATGAATAAATGATGCCACTAATATAGAGAATAATACACCCTCGCCTGAAAGGGTTTCGCCTGCAATCCACACAGCGAAATTTAACGCAGGTGCACGACGAAATTGTCAAGATTTCAAGGGTGTTGCTGGCAGTGAAGCAGCGAAATGACTTTCGTCAGTCCCATAAGTTCAGTGCCGGCGCGTCGCTCACTTCTGGGACCATTTCGTCGGGCTTGGAAATAATAGACCCTTTTAGAAAGCGTCCTCCTTCAACCTCACCACCTTTCATGTCGCACCGCACTTTGCTCCGTAACGTCGGCGGCAATATATCACTCTACAAGAAGTACACGTACATGGAGGAGGTGCAGATTGCTTGAAATTCAAGGCAGGATGAATTGGGACAAACTCTTAGGTGCGCGCGCAGCGATACACCCCTCAGCCACCCACACCTTGCCTCTGTATGATGAAGCACATTATGCAGTCGTAAGTGTATCGTATCCATGTTAATGTTATGTTTGAATATGTGCTATATTGCTCCTTCTCGTCCACTATTTCTAATAGCTCACATATAGATATCGAGACGACTTTTAATTTAATACGAGTTGATGTGCTAACGATTACAAATACAGGTGGTGGCTTGGGGGATAATATGCGTTATGCATTCGATCCGAAGCGATTAAACCTTATAATGAATAGATTAATAGATTTGAATAAATACCGCAAATATAAATTGCTTTTTATTGTTCACTAAAATCGTTTCGAACGTACGCAGGCAAACGCGCTATTATTGATTTTTATTTGTGCAAACCGGATTCACCTACACATATGTGCTGTGCGTGCGACTTGCACGAGGCTTGTTAATTTGTTAAATCAAGTTAATAACTGTTTGTGAATTAACTAAACGTTTTTGATTTTGTTTATGCTGGTTTGAGGAGCAAGAGAGGACGAGGAGCGGAGTTAATTTTGATTCAATTTGTTTTATTAAACTCCCGGAGTACGGCCGCGCATATTTATATATTGATATTTTTTCATTCAAATGTCTACTACATTCACGATCAGCCGTTGGCGTTGTATTTATTATAACATGCACTAATTATTTGACAATTAAACTATTTTATGAAAATAATAATATTTATATGTTACGTAATTTTACCATTTAAAAACAATTAATTAAAATTTATTATACGCTATAATGTAACAGTATTAATAAATACGTTAGTTCACTGCGCTTGCTTGTCTCGCAACATAATTCCGAATACGTTTTGCTCATCTAGCGACAAGGAGCACGACTGTTATGTTTATACGAATGATTCATTTGCGCGGACACAAGAACGTCAATTACACGTGCGTCTTCGGAATTCACAGTATTCTCAAATATGCGTGTGGGGCGGAATGGCGGGTAGAGGAATGCGTTGCTCTCCCTGTCGAAGGCAATTTGTCATCATTACAAGACGGACGGGTGAAATTTTGCGTGCTGGCGCATGAATGAATGACAAATTTGTTGGAATTGGGCGACGCGCGCCCGACCGAAATCGAATGGAAAGGAACGTGGCCACGGTGTGCAGCAGGAGGCAATCGTGCGGAGGAGGCTGCTGCGTGGCTTCGATTTAAATCGTGTCATAATCAGGCAACGACTACGTGATTTGAATGATTCGCTCTCCTCGTATTCTCTCTGCGCTGCCGACGTATGTGGTTGAGAAAAAAACCGTCGGTAAAACGTGAATAAGCGTGTGAGCCAATGCATCCAACCGACTAAGGAAGTTGCCGACGGTACCAATGTTTAATTAGCTGTAAATTATGCGCTTGTGGCGGCGGTTTACTTATCATCACGGTGCCTGCTCAAAAATTCACGTGCATTCTGCGTGCGTTCGACATGAATTGCAATTACGAGTAGCAGCATTTCGAAGTTTGCACAAGCATAAAACGTGTAGGCCAGTTTATCGCTAAATTTCACTTTGAGTATTCGTTCAGCCAACAGTATTATTATTATTAGTCTGGGGAGCCTGCACGATTCGCTTGGCGGCTAGCAGGGAGACAAAGAAACTAGGGGCAAGAACAAGAACAAGACCGACTTATAAATTATGCATACCCGGCAGATTAGTAATGGTTTGTATAATTTAATATATTTGTATTATAATTTCATTGGACGTATATATACTAGGCTGATGCGTATCGGCAGCAACTAGGGCATGTATTACTAGCTTCCCTCAACGTGGACATCGCTGCCACATCGAGTCGTCGAACACACAATCCAAATATCGTGGGATTACAAAATAATATTCAGCCGGCATTTGATTGCATTAATTCTACATGAAATGATGACATCATCAGCAGCGCACCGGAGCGAAGGTAATCTATGCTAATCTGACGCACGAATAAAGAAAACAGCGACAATGCGCAATAGGGTTGAAAAAGTGCGTTTGCGGCCACGACGCCATTAGCATTCATTAAATGAGTGCCGCGACGTAGCCGCCGGAATACAAGGCGGCCCCGCGGCACTGACGACAATCTCTTTGGTTCCGACAGGCGCGAGCAAGGCCCCATTGTTTCTTGATTTCTGCTTCCGCGTGTGGTGGTCGTTCGCTACAGCGGACGCGATGTGATGTACATCGCTCGCTGCTTTTTTTGCGATGATGGCGCGACGAATTGACACGCGCGCGTTCGTGCACACAAAAGCCTCCCGTGAGCTTTTATTTCGAAAATTTTTGGCAGCGCCAACAAATTAAGCACGAAAACAAAGTACTAAGTTTGTTTCTTAATCTGCTTTGTTCGACGTCAACGCTACCACATACCCATATATCTCATCTTATCGATATAATGAATACCGCCAAATTTATAGCAATTATACAATACATATTTGCAATGATTCTGAATAGACGAGGCATTTCAGTGCTCCATTATCAACGTGAATATGCATGAACACGCGCAGGATGCATTCCAGTCAGCCACATGCGCGCGCGTTTGTTTCTCCCGTCTTTCCGAGAGGTGAAATTTCGCGTGAGCGCAACTAAATTAATTAAAACTTAAGACCCCGTTTCCGTTCCGCGCCACGCAAATTCCCGAGACAATTTCATTTCCTTTTCCGCAATTTTAATTCAATTATAACGCTTTTCTGATATTTCTCCACTACAGGCACGATTAAACGAATAATAATTTCATTTCAATTTAGCGCTCGTCCGCTTTTCACAAACATATTTTTCATTTCGAATCGCGTTAAATTAGAAACGCAATACAATTGAATAAATAATGTCCCCCGACAGGACGTAGTCGTTAGCAACGGTTTCTGCATTAACTTGCCGCAACAGTCTATAAATACGCTGAATTATATCGACGCAAAAGTACTCATAGCAAAAAATCATTCCTAGCGCAAAAATAAATTCATTATTCTATGTTTGAAGCTCCCTCTCGTCGTGAATGATTGAAGAGCAAATGCAGACTTCTAGCTTTATAACGCGAAAACTATGCAGGTTCTGATTGATTGCGAGACGAACATGCATGAATTAAATATATATTATTCTGAAAAGCTATATCTAAATAATCATGCATTTGAATCAATAAAAAGAATAAGTAATTATTTATTACTTCTTCGTGTACTAACTAGGTATTTAAATCAAACATCTATATAAATCAACGGCGCAAAACATTTGTTGGGGATGCTTGTCAGCCGTAACAATGTCAATAACAATCCATATTATTAACGTCTACCTCGTACGTTTTGAGCATATCATCGAGCAGCGAGCTTAGGTCATCCATCTTATTGAGCCAGCGCTCCTTCTGCCCTATAATCTCACCCAGGTCGTTCTGGATAAAAGCAATGAAGATCTCAGGTGTCACCGATTGCATCTCGCTTTGCACGTCTGCGGCGCGCGTGGCATACAGGGGTGGCAGCTCCTTCTCCGTATATAAATCAGGCAGCAAATGCATATCCGTCGTGTCAAGAATCTGATCGAGAATCTCCTCGGAAAAGTCGACAAGCGCCTTAGGCTTTGCCACTTCGGACGCGGCCACCGTGCTTCCACGCTTGTGTATCTCTGCAATCGTTACGTTCTTGTAACAGTCTAGCAGATGATACATTTCAATGATGCTTTTGATTTTCTTTACTTTCGCCAACGACTTCTTGCTCACTTCAATATCACAGTCCTCCCGAATTGCATGCACTAGCACGCCCAGGCAGCCAATGTCACTGAGCTGGCGCAGAATCTTGTTGAGACGTTGTTGCACCTCAGTCTCGGTGAGAGTGACGATTTTACGTTTCTCCTTCGAGAACGTCACCGGTGGAAATTTATGGTCAATATATCCTTGTTCCTGGAGATGGTTGAGCACCACTTTGCCCCAAAAGTCGAGCGCATTAGATTTTACCTCCCAATGCAAGTCTTTCGTGGCGGCGACAGCCATCGACTCGTAGATTTGCGGCATCAAATCCTCCTGGAATGCTTGATATTCATGGATGAAGCGCATGAGAGCTGCAGCCTCGGTGCGCACGATCGCTTCAGTCTCGTATTTCAGTAGATACATCATTTTTTTCTAGAACACGAAGTGTAATTACATTAGGTGCATATGCAAACGCGGTGCAAGTAGGTACCGGTAATTCCTGATTGATCAATACTTTGGTCCATAGATCAGGAACTTGTATCATTTCTTGCAAGCATTTGATCGCTGACGCCCGAACAAAGCCCTCTGAATCATTTTCCGTCATCGATACGATCATGGGTATGATTTCCAAATTGAGGAGCATCGTTTGGAAAAGCGGATACTCTGCAAAGCATGTATTTAGCAGACACCTGAATAAGTATTGCGACTGACTAGTATCTGATAACTGGTATAACAATGAAACCTACTACTGTTCGAAATATTCGCAATCGTATGAAGAATCTCCAATGTTGTGTCGCGCACCTCCCAATTCACATCGTACAGCTTCGTTGTCAACATGCCTCCCAGCGTACTGGTTGTCGAATCCTCTTCAACGAGAAGCGCCAAGTCGGGTGGCAAAAACTTCGCTATCGAAAGGTTGACCAACTTCAATGCATGTACAATCACCTGAAACAAAACGAGACGTATTAGTATCATCTCGGAGAAAAATTTCGAAAATATCAAGAATACCCGGGATGGCCAGAATGATTGATTGATGTACTCAATCGCGGTGTTCATTACGCATATCGTCTCAACGCTGTCGCGCCATGCTATCTCAAACTTTTTGATGAAGCTCGCCATCGTGTCGAATGCCGACACCATGAAATTGGCGTTCGTCACAAACAGCTCGACGAGGGTCGGTTTCTCATTCAGTGATGTATAGATATCCTTAAATGTGTACAGTAGCAGCTGAAACACTTTAATAGCGCGGCTCTTATTATAATTGTCAATAGATTTCAGAAGGTACATTGTAGCTAGCTTAGCCATTTCAAATCCCTCCTTCTGCGAGCGTAATATATCACGCCACGTGTACCCCATACGAATTGTACGCTCGTGCAGCATCAGAAACAACGAGGTGATAAAGTCTTCACGCATGTCATCGCCATCGTATGCATAACTGTTCGTGTGCACTAAACTAATTCCAACCAGTGGCGTCATTTGGAAGACAATAAGTTGGTTCTGGAAGCGCACAGGCTCGCGTCGTCCTGTATCTGAATTGATCGCTTTGAAACGATTCTTTGGCAGCTGATTCCACAGCCTATCAGCGAGATGGCACAACTTTATAACGGTCGCAATATTCTTCACCGACATCAGCTCGTGAATATACTTCATGACATCCGAACCAGTCTTGTAGAGCGTGTCATAATCAAACTTCTCCTGCTTGTTGTCAAGCAGCAGTAGAAAGATCTTCAAGTAGATTAGAATGGCGTATATGTCGTGTGTAAGCTCCACGTTGGACGTCAGCGCGCGCAGACTGTTCATTTGCTTCTCCAATTCGGGCTGTCGAATGAGAATGCTAACCGCATTGTAGTTGCCCCATTTGTGCTCCAACTCCAGAAACTGATTGAGAAGGAATATGATAAGTTTTAGCACTGGCTGCAGTTTCTTCAACAATTCTTCGTCATCAATTTGCGGAAACACGCTGTGTATAATGTGGTGCTGTGGTTCAATGAGTTTTGAATAAATTGCGTCTACCACTCGTTTTGCAAATGCCGCATTGGATTCCACTGTTTTATTCAGCAGATTGTAAATAAAGTTGTGTCCCTCGCGAATAATATACACGGTTTGATTATCGAGACAGAAGTTTAGACAATCCTTCCAAATGTTATTTGATGTGACCCACTCAACACCCAGTGGGTGTTCAAGAAATGATGTGAGTATCTTCACAAACGCCAATTTGATACTTGGCTGAATGTTGCCATCCTGTACATTGAGCAGCGTAAACAATCTGTGATAGGTGTTGTTCCTATTGTATGAAATGAATATTGTTTCATTCTTTGATAGAAGCGCAGTTAGATTGAGAGCAAATGAGCAGACTGACAATGCTGGCAGCTCCATGCTCTCCCAGTGCTCAACTGCTTGAGGAATCCAGGTGGTAATCGTGGCCGATTCAAGCAGTTGTTTTCCAAGCTCTGAAGCACAACCAATTGGTTAACATTCAATCACGTTGATTATATTTCATGCTCTTTAAAGATTAGCAAACCTTTATTATCCTTTCCAGCCAAGTGGCATAGGAAGCTGTTGAAATAGCAATCATTGTGGAATTGGAAATCGGGCGTCAGAATCAGTTTGAGAACGCTTTTTAATCTATCTTCATACACAGCCACTTGTTGCTCCATACTGAAAAGCGAATCTGGAATGTGCGTTCTTTGTATTGATAGAACGGTCAATACGACGAGGAGCAATAGTTCAACACCACTTCTACAGCTATCATTATCATGTACCACTATCAACAAACGTGTGCAAATATCTTTTGCTCCAGGCACTTTTCACCGTATCATAAACAAACTACATTGAGTAAGCATGCGAATGTCGCGCGTTAAACTTCACTAGCACTTGCAAATACTACAAATACGTCACCATGCATCGAAACTATATCCTGCGTGAAGTAGTTACACAGAACAACGAAACATTAAAACGTTGACCGTCGTGCACGCTGAGAAAATATCTGTTCTCTGTCAAATATGCCCCCGGTTACGCAATGTCGGGACAAGATAAACACACACACGACTCGTTTAACGATTGCGCGCGTGATGCAAGCATATTCACTACTTATTAAAGCACATAATGAGCTTCACGCAAGGCTCCAATTACACTATTTAACGATCCGAGCTAACTCCGATAATTGTTATTTTGTTTCAATGTCATATGTTTGCATGATTCTTATTTTGGCTACTCGCAGCGCTGAGCATGGAGTGAACTCGGTTGCCTATACCCTAGCGTATGCATATGATAATATGTTTCGCGTAGACATCTGCTTTGAACAACCTGTAAATATAAATAGTTAGCAGGACTTGACAAATATTATACGTCCTTAAAACTAAATCGGAATAACTTACAACTCACAATTTGAACGTCCGTATGTAATATGATTAATTAAAGCCATTTATGTGTGTGGGCTTTGATCGGATTGTACCGAGACGCAATATTAGTATTGTGAGCAACAAATAATATAGTAGCTGATGGCACTTCGAAGAGATAAGAAAAGTTCATAGAGCACTTTTATGACATTAATCTTGCAGGCATAATGACGTGGTTTGTTAATTAAATTATGTTATAAACTATGCTATTTATCGAGTTAGGCCTGCTTTCATCGACTTAAATACATACTTATAATGATATTATCTATTGCTTCAGCGCAGCATCAATGAGGGGCCCGACGAATGGACAATTCGCAATGTTGGAACAGCGCGGAATTCGTATTAGCACTGATGATTGCAGTTGTCGGTCAATTTGTGTCCGTATCTGTTGTTTGCGCGTTATATTAAACATTCAAACTAGTCGTTTCATACGCGGCGGACATCGCGACTCGTAATGTATTTGGAGTTCGCACGCGATGATTTTTGGCGTCTATAATGTATTCACTGACAAACTAAATGAAACGTTGTTGTGTGGCGAGTAATACGCGAGAAGAGCGCGTCGAGAGCAAGAAAGGCGCACATGCTTGCGTGCGCCTCCTAGTCCCAAATCATTTCGATTGCAGCGGTTGCAGCGTGCGCGTTGAGGACGCTTGTGCGCTCCTCCGGACTGATC
This sequence comes from Anaulacaspis nigra, assembly GCA_030264675.1. Taxonomy (NCBI): domain Eukaryota; kingdom Metazoa; phylum Arthropoda; class Insecta; order Coleoptera; family Staphylinidae; genus Anaulacaspis; species Anaulacaspis nigra. The sequence goes on along the minus strand of JARJDV010007570.1, from coordinate 4,720 downwards.
AAGTCACGCCAGTGTTTTTGTTCTTGTCGATTTTGCGGTACAGTCCAGATTTGCGAGCTCACTATTACTACGACAATGCGCACTTGTTGTTCCTTAGTGCGCAGCTAATTCAAAAATTGACATGCCACCTCCGACAGTTTTCTGTGCGCTGCTAGCCGCTAGCTTGCTTCAACTGGTCAGCTCGCAGGGTAAGATAGACTTGCGTTAATAATTGAAAGTTATGTTTAGCCGCGCGCGCGGTCCGCGATTTAAGAGTAAGTTGAGTGAACTAAAGTAACTTTTGAACTTGTGATAAGTTATTACGCTCAAACGCATCGTTCGATGTTCAATAAATGAATGAAGCAGTCAATCAATTAATCCATCCATCCTAATCACCCATTTGCTCGTTGCAGATCTCATGTGCTGCTCGCAGGCAACGGGCAGTTGCCGCGCCATTTGCGAGGAGGTGAGTTGTTCTCGTTTTTGTACTAAAAGTGGGTATTAAGCGATTTATGTACTACTAAGTTACGAGCGTTTACCTGCTCTTAAGTTTTCCGTATTTATGTACCGTAATGCATTTGATATTATTATTGTTGTGATTGCACACAAGCGTTCCGAGCGTGCGAACAATGTTCTGACAAATAATGCTGACAAATAACACAGTGCGCGCGCGAATAAAGTTTGTCATCGCGCCTTTGATCTGTACGCGCTCGTTAAACGACGTAAAAAATTGGGCACATACGTTTGAAAAACCTATTCGGCGCGCATTTTCTGAAATGAGTGCATATTTACAGGCGCGACAAAGCGTTTCCACGAAACGCATTGCGCATACGTATTCGCGTTCGGACAATACGTGCTGCAAGAAGGCGCGCGTTCTAATGAATAATTAATGCGTGCCGTATGAGAAGTCAACGTCGCGAGCAGACTCGAAAACGCCAAAGCTCCGGATGCGGATCGGTTGTGTATGCACTGCGTGACTCCTTCCTTATCGAATATGACTGGCTGCCATAATCATGCATGCGGATAAGGGCCATATGCTGGCGTTGCTCGCAAGAAAGCTGACACCAGCAGCATTCGTCCCAATGCTAAATCAAACTTACGCTCGAAGAGACACTTGAGTTGCGAAGTAAGAATATCATTTATCAGTGAGACAATCACCGCGCTGCGCTAGATGTGGCCGAAGATATGGCAGGCAGATATCGTTCTCGAGTGTTGGGCAGGTCGCGCTGAGCGACGCATCGGCGTCGCGACGCCGATGCTTATCGTCGCATATGGCTGAAAATTTGTAATTTGTGCATCAAGTATCCATTATGCACGATGGGCGATGCACAGCGTTCTGACGAATTATGCATGCCTCGTTACTGAATAATTCATATGCATCCTTATTATTAGTTTGTCACCGAACTCCACAATGGTTTGCATTTGTGCAGCCGTAAGTACGCAACTAAATATAGCCAGCTGTAGCATGCGTATTGTGCGCCACCAAATCCTATTATGTGCCATTCAATCGCTGAATGGCCGTTTAACTATTTTGCCACCGCTGCCAGCCTACCGATCAGCGATCATCACTTGTCACGAAAATGTATTTGTCACATTCATTTAACGTGCGAAGGGTTCTTTTCCGGTGTGATCATTGAATCCACCAAAGCGCTTGCACCACTTCCATATCCAACAGATTCGCAGCCTGGCATGCTCGTACATATTTGCTTTCTTCACTGGAGCAACGCGAGCAAGGAAATTGTTATCTAAGTAATAATTAACAACACGACATCATACTGTAGTAGGAATACGCACTCTGTCGTACGAATTTCATGCTTCTTGAACTCATTGTCCTACTGCGAGTTGCGAGTGGGCGGAATGTGTTGTTCTGCAGCCTGTACGAAGAGCAATATGCTTAATAATTCATGGCACTTAATATGCTGCCTGTGACGTACGCACGGCGCGCCGTGGCGGGCTGCAAGCCATTAGGCCTGTTAACTTCGTTGACTGTCTTTACAGCAATAATTGAAATTGAAGCCCTGATGAGCGTAATTGGTCGCGATGACAATTACCAAAGGCACGCGTGCTGCGCTTAGCGCTTTCACTTCGAAGTGGTGCGCGCATGGTATGGTGATGATGATGATTGTGATGATCAACTATTTCATTTAGTGTGCAATGCGTGGTTATGGCTTCGATATATATGGTTTCGGTTTTTTGTGCGATATTTATACGCATAAAAGACGCACTAATGGCTTAACGCAAAGCGCATCTTCAAAACGAAACGAAATCCGCGCTATAACTCATTGAACGCGCGTGGAGATTTTCGAGCGCCATGCTTCGCACGTGCTTCGCATCGAAAAGAAAAACAAACACTTTCCGGTGCCGAGTGTGTGCGACTGTAAGATCAAAACATGCCGAAGAGCGCGCGAACCGTGTTTCAAAAGAAAATTGTTGTCGCAATTAATCAGAATATAGAACGCGTAAACACAAACACGTCGCATCTCAAAACGCGCGCGGCTGTCTGCACCACACGTCAGAAAAGTAGCTAGCAAAGCGCAACGGCTGCAGCAGATAATCCTTTTGAAGCGCAGGGCGTTCTTATACTTTTTCTCTACGAGTACACCTTCGCCCCTTCATTATCATTTGCCGAGCAATCAATATCGGTCTAATTAAACAGCAGTGATACACTGAAGGGCTATTTTCCTACGTATTTGCTCAAGACGCATGTATTTGCTACTTTTTTTTGTTCGCAATTCACTCAGCCAGGACGCAATGCGTATAATAACCTGACGGTGAGCGTATTCGGTGCTCTAAGCGTACACGGCCGTAACTACGCATACTAAAAATATGAAGTTTATTTTGAGTGTGGCCGATTGATATACGATGTCTCATTTCCTTCATTATGACCTGTTGTAACATTCCAGCGCGGGCGCCTGCATATCTTCCCTGGCGGCCGTAGCACTTCTCTTACACGACAATTCGCCGATTGATTCGTCGTGCAATTCGCAATTGTCTCGCAATCGGAGCGTTTCCTCTTCATTGGGCGAGTGAGTCGCGTTGTGCGCGTTCAAACTCGCCGAAGCAGCCTCCGCATTCGTGTTTATTTCGGTCCGCGCGCACCGACGTCTTTTTGATATTTATTAAACGTGCGCCAGAAATAGGAGAGAGAGGCGGACGGGACGTGTCGCCTCGCAAATGAAACAACAAGCAATTGATTTATTCGCGGCGTGTCAACCGACGTGCGTATGATGCATGGCCGCCGTTTGCTGCCCCCGTCCCTGCCGCCACGTATCTGGAAACACGATACGCGCACTCGCGTATTCAAAGCGGTTCTCACAAATCATTAGATAATGTACGCAACAAGTACGAGTCTGTCTCAGCGGATGCACACGTACGCGAGTCTTCTTCGAACTAGTTGTACAACATACCTACAATAACAATACCTATTTAAATGCAACAAAACTGCCGTTGATCGTGCGCGCAATACGCGACGCGCTTAGAAAGCACACTCACAGCGAACCATTCATTAGACGCAGTACGCAGAGAAAGTAGCGAGCGGACGGAGTCGTGCTGGGTTGTGAAACTATCCGAAAGAAGAAATATTACTCTAATATTAACTTGTTCCAACGTGGATTTTATTCAACGCTTTGCGCGCAATGCAATCGTAAAAATGGCATTTTTAATTTGCCTTCATCCAGTACGTTGCCATCAACATTCCTTAAGTAATTTGGTATTATTCGAAAATCACTTTAGTACTGTAATGATGAGCGGTGTTCTCGATTATTCATGGAATCATTTGCATTGTTGCAAGCGGGCGAATATATGTGGGTATATTTCAACTCTCTAGCACCACATAGAGAGTGGAATGTGACGATGGCCATCGATGGGTCTGCTCTCACCAGGATTCCCCAACAACCCGACGGGTCAGCAGCCCGCGCGCCCGACGCTAATATTTATTCGTATAGCGTGCACTTCGCGTCGCATTCGTACGCGAAGCACCACGAACAATGTGCGAAGGAGTTGTATGGGCACTGATATCATAATAAAGCGCTTCATTTTACTTGCAGATCTCGCTAGTGGAAATCGCCGCCGATGTTCGGGTGCGCAATCACACATTGCAGGATGTCCAGAAAGTTTGCTCGCCGCAATTGGTAATAGCTTAAAATAGCGCCTATTCCAATAGTTGTAATATTCGATCTCCACGACGTTTTCCAATGTTTCTAAATTACTTTTCAGATGCCCTTCTGGGACTGCCTCAATGCAACGTTTCACGGTGAGTAAACACAAGAGTGTGCCGGAAGCGTCGAGGGAAGATTGTGTTATGGCTTGATTTGAATGAAACCAATCGCTGTTTATGTGTTGCTTCCCTATGCTATTGCTAAATACGCATGGGCATGGAGTGGCTGTGTTTTCGTTATTTATGCGTTTGACTCCAACACGCCTTTCATCAGATGGTGTATTACAATTTGGATTTGAGCTCTTTATCTCTTGGTAGCAAGTCGATTTTAATATTGTCTGGTCGATCTATTTGCCTTGTAAATGTTCTACCAGTAGGCGCGTGAATATACTACATACCTAAAACACAAACTATTTCATTGTATAACTTTGTTTATCAAAACGCGAATTGATAAGCAATTTTCTCTGCTTTGCCAAAAACGAAACTTGATTCCTGTACACGATTGCCGTAAATATAACCGACGAACCGTGAAGCGCTTTGATTTACTTACGGTTCACGGGCCGTCGCGCGAGCACCCCGTGGAGA